>JAPYYV010002813.1:0-24195 GCA_030522625.1 Copidosoma aretas
GTGTACCAACATAACAAAACCAAAAAATCGATAATCGAAAGTACGTTGCCCGCGAAATTTGAAAAGTCACCTTACTTTTTGAACACACCTCGTATTTATACTTTTCTACTTTTTAGTTAAATATAAACTTTTTGAAAGCTACAGAACTTTAATAAAATTTTCAAGTTTGACAAAATACTCTTATTTTAAAATTATACTAACATATTCTACTGGCCACACTCTCTTATTAAATGCCCATGTAAATAAAGTTGTTAGGAAGAAGGTAATCTGCAATTTTGTATTAGCCGTCATATTGGATTCTAGATGCCGTTACACAGTTTATCAGTTTATTCAATTCTATTAGTCACATCCTTTAATTCGATACCTATATCGAAGGAGTTAAAAAGAAATAGGTGACTTGATTTTTTCTGTCAACTGCCATTTTAGATCTAAAAAACGTCAAACCACTTACAAAATTTTACTCGAAATATCCCTTTATTTTATCCCCATGTCCAGAATTTGTGCCGACCGCCATAATGTATTCATAATAATTACATATCATATTTTATTTTACTTATCATGCCCTTTAATTCAATACTCATGTTGGGGGAGGGGGGTTGTAAAGAAACGGACAATCCGCCATTTTGTGTTGACCACCATATTTGATTTTGAATAACGAAACATAGATTATTGTATTTCACTTCTCATACCCTTTGACTTTATAGCCATATCGAAGGGTTTGTAAAGAAAAAAAGTGATGCGCCATTTTTTATAAAGAATGACATCACAAAACTTTGTGTATTCTATTTGTTATACCTTTTTAATTTGATACCCACGTAGAGAAGGTTGAAGAGAAATATGTATTCCGCACATTTTGTCCAAACCGTTGGATTGTGAAGACCGTTATGTGGTTTATTGTATTGTACTCGTCATACGCTTTTATTTGATACCTATGTCGAGAGGGGTAGTCCACCATTTCGTGGTGGCAGCCATATTAGATCTATCATGATATTGAATATAATATATTGCATCAAAACCGAGGGTGTGCGCGGAACTTCAGTCTGATCGGATGTCGGGAAGTGATCGAAAAACTATCGCAAGATTCCTCCTAGACAGGGAAACTAAGTTCAATAAAAACTTGTAAAAACAGAAATCAATATATTTAAATATCGCACCGATTATTGCTACATCGACTGTATTATAATAACGTAGCGATTCAACTATAGTAAAGCTGAATTACAGGTTTCGCAGTGAAAATCATCGGTTTTTAAAATTCAAGTGTGTTTATTTTATATTATAATCAGAAAGTATTTGCTTTATATTGATACTTACTTTAATATTGAAACATTTCTTTGTGTTTGGAGTTTGATTAGATAGAAACCTATATTTATCTTACGTAAATATAGGTAATGTTACGATTCAGATGTTACATATGTTCCATTTTAATAAAACTTATCGTATCAATGTTTTATACTGTGGGCGATGACATTAATTATTTATCGTGGAAAATATCTTCATTCACACAAACTTGAGTAAAATTTTAACAAGTGGTAAAATCTTTTGCTACAGTCCCACAGCGACATGGGATTAGTTATAAAAACAAATACTGTTCGAAGCACAATAAGTACATGAAATATCAAAAGGCATATCTTGTTATATCACAGTAAAATAATTAATTATATAAAAACTTATACTCGAAAACAATCATTTATAATCATAAACTAAAAATAGTTTATAAATATTTTATACGGTTAATGTGATGGTCGCATTATGTTTTCAAAAGGTGTTCTCACTTTGCGTTGTAATATCTTAATATCTTTCGTCAGTTTGTTCAATGAAAAATTTTGATGACAAAAATTCAGGAAGATATATCATCCATACGAACTGACAATGAAGTGTAATGATCAGAAAAATATAAGTAACAAAGCCCTTATGTCTTTGATCTTGGAGGACGTTTATTTTTGATAAAAACTATTGAAAACTGAATATAAAACACTAAGGTTTCAATCGATCAGTAATAATGTTCAACACACGAACACACTTTCAAAGATAATGCTGGAGAGCACGAGAGGGGCATAAGAAAAAACTGATTCAAAACAGTAGCTCATTGGCGCCCTGTACACTTGCACCCTCTGGAGTTCACAGCTTGAACCCTCGAACGAAGCAGAAGCAGACAGAAACTCACCTCATAGTTCAGCGCGGTGCGGAACATATGCGAGCTAACCTAACCTTATCTTCGCTCACGCGCCCCGCACCTCCACTTACCATCACCAGATTCATTCATCCTCGTCGCACGCGTTGGATTTACGTGTACTTTACTATCGTCGCCGTCGAGTATTGTGGCAGCATCAGCAGTAGCAGCAGAGTGGAGTGGCTTTCGTTTCGGCGCAGCACAATATAGCAGTGGCAGCAGCCAGTTGCGCCCGATAATTCGTATTCGTCCGATCGCGTCGTCTCCTCGGCTAGCGATCACTTTCTGGTGCTGTCTCGTTTTGTTTGTCTTTTTTTTTTCCTGCTCCTAGCCTACCTGGACCTGAACTGTGTTCGTTCTCCTGGTGCACTAGAACTATTGGATTGTCGCTATAGTAGTGGAAGGTGAGAGAACCGCGTACATTTGAACGGGGGCAGATGGCAGAGGATATACTTATAGATAGCTAGACAGAAATACGAAAGAGAGAGAGAGAGAACCGTGACTATTTTATATGAACTGTGTTTGCAGTGCAAGTGTGCATGCGCGCGTTGTTCAAGAGTGAAACGGAGCTTTACGATATGCATAATATTATATACGTGTATACCTACGTACACTTGCACGGACTACTATGACCACTGCTACTGCAATGATGGAATAGATCCATACAGCCGGAACAGTCGTCGAGTAACCACGTCCCGAGGAAGAGCAAAACTTGGTGCTAGTTCGTCAACGTCAACGCGTACTTATCAGGGCCAGAGAGCTTCAACCCTGGACATGTGAACCCAGCCGAAACTGCCAACAATTCATAACTGTGAGTACCTACATGCATTTTGTTGATTCATCTTCCCTCATCGGTCTCATGCAGATTTTCTCTCTTTTATTTGTAGAGCTGAGTTTTTGTTTAGTTATCATCGTGGCTTGGCGAGCGTCGCGCGATGATACGTCCTATCTTACAAATTACAATAATAGGTACGACGTGATATCACGCTACGTACGCTACTACTACTAGTACTACTACTACTACACAGCAGCGGCATGTGGAGTCAATAAGGGGTGGGGGTAAACAGCGCGCCAATGAGGGAAGGGAGAGAAAGTTCGATATACACACGCAGTGTACGGTACAGCTCGCAATAGTATATAATGGTATACACCTACCCCCAAAAAGCGACCAACGATCTTTCACCTACGAGCGTCATTTACCTGTACGAAGCATATAATACTGCGTATACGCATTCATCTATTATTCACTCGCAACTTGCTGCTCTATCATTCGCAAAGCAGCTTGTTTCCCTCTGTATGACGCGATTTTTGGCCAACGATTTCAAAAAGGGGAGAAAAATCGATTTTGTAATGCGAATCGTGCTATTTTTTGTTTCTTCGGCTCAAAAGAGTACAATAAAATAAAATTAAGAATCATGACGCATGTACGAGTAACGCGCTTGCAAGCAAACGCACCATCGAAGGCAACGAGTGCGCTAAAAGTTATCTGCCTCGCTCGCATGTGTATGCTTTCAAGTTCGTTACCTCCTCCGTCACCAACACCAGCAGCTTTACTTGTATTATATATATATATAAACATGTATATTTGTGGACGATCGAGCCAGCGACGTCGGCTACAGCAGCGAAATACGCTCGCAAGTATATAGAAATATCGAATGTGAGAAAGAGCGAGAGGGAATGCGGCGATAGAGGGGGGAAGTCTTGAAAGTGTCGGCGCAAGGTGAAAACGTTGCCTCTTGCCTGATGGCTTGGCCAGGTTGGCGCGCACATACACACACACCCACACACACACAGAAAAGGAGAGAGAGAGTATAGAGCTGCTCCTTGGCCAGCCACTATGCTTTCTAAGGATGCCCACTCCACCCGAGTGTATCATAGGTACACATCCACTCTACGGTATGTAGATGTGTGCACGCGCTTCGATCCTTTTCGTGAGGCATGTATCAGAAAGGACATTGGATACTTGAGCTCATCATTTGTGACCATTTCGATCACCAGCTTTTAAGTCCTTCAAGCCACAATACTTGGTGCTTAAATCAGAGTTACCTGATGTTGATTAATGATCGGCTGAGTTTGGAGTACAAAGGATTATTTTTTTTCCAACTTCCCGATGATAGAGAACGTTGTTTTACTTGCGTACTCGCACGTCACCTTCGATTGTTTCAATCAAGCGGTATAGGTGAATCATTGATTTCTGGAATGACTCATCTGCGCTTTTTAAAATTCTCTGGTTTAAAGACATACGTGTGTTGGAAAAATTTTTTTTATTCAAGACACTATTTCTCATACCTATTCAGTATTAAATAGATATTTCGGTGAGTGTTATAATTTTAGATACTTTCTATAATAAGTACCTCATAAACGTATGTTTAAACTTTTCGAAATACATATCTCGATACAATCAATAACAAATACAGTTGTCCGAGACAATCTTACATTAACAACTCGATCAACGACTCCTGCAGCGATCTTACCGAAGAATCGAAAATACTGCTGTATAGGTTCCTATATTAGCGACCAAAAATAAGAGCTTCTCAACTTTTTCTTCGCCCCTCCTCCTACTGGCCAAATCAGCCACTAACTCTCGGCTTTATTATTGTTTCCTCCACTTACGAACATAACGACTCTCTTCACCTCGTCGCTGAAACTACTGCATCTCTCTCTCTCTCTCCTTCTCCCTTCTTTCCGCTCGTCATATTTTTCTCAATTTTTCTCCCACTCTCTTTTTATGCCCGTCTCGAGTTCTGTTTTTTCCCTTTCTCCTCCTTCGCAGTTACTACAACGACGTCTGCCACCACCACCAGCAGCACGAGGACCGCGAGCAAAAGTTATACCTGCTACTTCTGCTGCTGCTGCTGCTTTTGACAACGGAGTATATTACTCCGGCAGTTTTGACAGCGTCAGAGCGCATTGTTGTCCAAAGGGCAATCTTCGGTTGGTTTGGTTAGTCAGATCAGCTACTTACATACCGACGGTTTTTCTTCTTGCCGAGCAGCTCTTTGTCGACGAGCTTCGCTCTCCTTATCACTATCCTGCTATATGTGTGCCGGCGTCGCGGCAAGGTTAAATGTTTTAAACGGGTACTGCCTCTCTCTCTCTCTCTTAAATAACAATTGCTGGCAAATTGCATTGTCGTTGTGAAAAGACGTTCGTCCATCAGCGAGGAATAATAATTCGCTGTCCCAGAAATCTAAATTGAAAAATTTTAATGATTACACACGCGAAAAAGACGTTGCTTCTTTAAGTATAGTTGTATATGTTTTATGCTCACGACACGTGCCTTAAAAAATATGGGAATTCTCGGTCCATTCGAATCATACATAGTATGTACAATTTTTAGAAAGTTTCTCTAAGATGTGTTTTTACTCCAGGCTTCAGGTAAAGTTACGCACAGAATCGTCATTTTCATGCAAACGATTATCTTTATTCAAATTATCGTCACCACGTATAGCTCGATCTGATTTATGAGAATGCTCGACTTCTTTATTTGAAATGCGCCTAATTAACTGAGCGTCGATTAGATCAAGGTTTTCCCTTTTTTTCTGACTCGTTTTCTTACCTCATCACGGCGTCTAATCTATTCAGGAAACACGTTTGCTTTATCAACGAACGTTGATTTATGTATCGTGATTTTGACTCAAGTAAGCACTAGAAATTTTCTCAAACATCTTTTCGGGAAATTTACGACTCAGTTTTGATTGTAGAGACGATCGTCTAGTAAATTTCTGTAAATTGGTATTATTTTTCTTTCAAAGAAGTGTACAGAAAAAGAGTAAGTACACGGTCTTGGAATTGAATCAAATGAGTACCGAAGAAAAAGTTGAGATTACACGTCGAGATAGCAGTTTGCCTCATCGGCATTGCTCATGAATACTGAAAGAGCAAAGCTGGTGGACTTGTACCAGCGATCAAACTCGTGGCATCAGAGTTACGAACGTCATACAAGGAGTAAAATTTTAAATATCGTCGTCGGTTTGTAAATCAAAATATTTAAAATACCATTTCATTCTTCTTGCTGAAAGCTTTACGCTACGCTGAGTGGAGTATAACTCTTGTAATCATGAGCCACAAATGTTTTTATTTTCAAGATAAGATAATTCTGGTGCTGAAGTAAGACGACACTTTTCGACTTAAGCATTAAAAACAATTTCTCAAATCCAATAAAATTTCGAAGTTATTCATAAAGAAGTTGTTATCTAGAGATTATGAAGTTTAAAACTTATTTCCAATAATTAAATATTCGTATTAATTACAAAAACGTTCTTGATAAACGGTTCGTTGAAAATTTTTTTACCGTCATCAACAACTCCCTTGAAGTCAATCGATTCGGTAAAAGCCATGTGTGTTACATCGGCATTTGATCGACGACAGCACAAAGACGACAACGACGACCCACACAGAATCAACGTTACTGGTATACACCTACACGTACGAAAGAAGAACGGCAAGGTCTGCCTGGCCGCTTTGCCTCTCGCTCTGCTACAACACCATTTTGTATATTATACACACGCATACTCGGCCAATAACAAATGATTCCGTTTTGCAGACATCGCGTTGTAAGTGTTACGCTCGTGCGCACGAGGGAATCGCAAAAAAAGAAGGAAGACGAGCAAATGATACGATGCATATACGTGTGCAAGTAGATTCCGCTTGACAACCGTGTGCAGTAGCTTTCCCTACCCCCTCTCTCTTAGCTGTACTTCCATGTGATGTACTTACGTGTAAATCTCAGCTGCTGAGGGAAATCGAGCGTGCAAACGAAATGCGGCAATTAACATTTTTTTTTCAACTAATGATGAAGTGGATTTCGATGACTGCGGGCTCTAAGTTCATGGCTGCATATACCGGCGAAGAGGTTGTATTGATGTGCTTGAAAATACTCATGCGGTTGTTAGAGTTTCGATTCGGAGTTTAAATTATTATGAAATTATCGATCCTCGTAGCTGATGCTCCCGGAGTAGGCTTATTTTCTCGCAACAAAGCCGAGAACAAAGCAGTACAAACTGCTTTGAATTTGGTAGGGAAATCAAAGTGCTTTCCATAAAAATAAAGTTATGTAAAATAGTTTTTTGCTTATTTTTAAGAAACGTTATTTAGTTTGGGTAATCTAGGGTAAGCGTATTGGTAAATTTTTTATAAAACTTTCTTTTTAGTCCCACAAAGCTAACTCTTATTTCGTTTTTTTAAGCGTACATTCAAGAAAATTAAATTTTATTTTATCAATAACAATCAGTTAACAATGATAATTATAGAGTCTCAACATTAATAATTTGATAACTCGTTCAATAACAAGCAAGTTTTTTATAATAACAAAATTACAACTAAACCATTACCAAAATTGGACTCCTAATACTAAAATAAAAAATAACCTTTTGAAAGTAGAAATACGTTTATACTTAATAAATACTTAAATTTTGCATTATTGATTATTGTTATGTTTGTTGTTATTATTGCTGTTCTTGTCATTGTTGGTTGATAGTGAATCACATGATAAAATAATATAATGTAGTGACTACTTTTAAGAAAATCTCGAAGAAGAAGAAAATAATTATTAACTAGCTTCTTGAAGGTGCAGCAGAAAAGGCCTCATAAGATTACCAAAAAATGAAACTCAATGCACAAAAGATAAAACACACTCGATGCACAATCCGAAACAACAAAGAAAAGGCTCTCTTCTGCTTCTCTCTGCCTTAAGTGTATGAAATGCTCGTCTCTCTTCTTTATCACTCACTCTTTTTATCTCCTATCTTCCATACACTCAACACAAAAAGTGGGGACAATCATAGTCACGTGAACGAAAAGGTGCACACATGATTATTATCCGCATGTCACTTTCTAGGCTTAATGAAGAGTATTAAAAAACTGCATTACTACTACACGGCTGACTACCGTCGAAGTGTACATATTCTGCCGTCAGCACAATCTTGACTTTTCTTCAATAACCCAGTCAGCTCAATCATGACTTTTCTTTCGTGTCCGTTTGCTTGATTTTTTTTTTCAAGCGCGAATCTTTGTTAATATCTCTAGAGTTTAATTCAAGGACAGTCATTCTTCATTTTATTATCAGTGACATAAATCTTAGCTAGAAGAATATTGAATATAAAAGATAATAATTATTAGATGATCAAAGTTTCTGGCTAAAACCAGAAAATGTATTTGTACACATATTATTCAGGCAAGTAGAGACAAATATTCTTTCAAAAGTACAAAATCGTACGAGAATACAGGTTCTTTCACTTTTCACTCACATCTTTCACTTTCAAAAAAATTATTAATTTACTAACTCCAAAATCGCATATTATATAGTTACATGGATCCTTCAAAAAGTTGTATCATAAGTAGTTGTCTAAATTTGTATCTTTGAAATACTGCCTAACAACACGTATATGATTGTTTGAAATAAATTAATAATAGCGTCAATGCTAAGCGTAATTACTAGTATAAACGCATCAATATCGATAGATCAAGCAAATTATGTCATTGGTTACGTGTGTGGTTACGTACTATGCCAGTCTAAGCTATACCTGCAAAGAGAGAGGGAGAGCGAAAGGAGGAAAGAGATTTGTGTTTCGTCATGAATCTCAATCACTTAACGAAAACAATCGGCGATTATCGGTTTTCTTCGCCTGAACTTGAGGCTTAATGTACTTCTTCCTGTTCGTAAATGAGTAACATACTACTTTTGTTGCACTGCATTAGTTTTTTGGTCTTTTTCATGAGTTTTGGTAACCACATATTCATAGGTTTCCATATTAAAAGTATTGTCTCTGCATTATTGATGTTTTCAGGAAAACCCGCGTTCTCTTGTATTACATCATTGAAAAATCCTTTACTTCAAGGACATCGTAAAACGAGTATGAAGAAAAAGTGAAATACGTGATTTAATACACAGCATCACAAAGCGGATACACTCCAATGCCAGTGTTATTTATTTAAACAGTTATTCAACGTTTTAATAACTTGTTTTGCTCGTGCAAAATTAATACTTAATTTATGTTTAAGTCTTTGAAAAATTATGCTCTTAACAAACTTTAGGTAATAACTTTTATATAACATTCATACATTTTCTAGCTTTTCGTAATTTTGATTATGGAGAATTTTTATATGATTTGAACAAACATGAAATACATATTAACTGTTCGGTGATTCAATTTTTAATATTCTTGTTATTTATTTTACAAACTATCAGTAAAAGTAGCAGTTTTTCAGGCAATAAATTATTTTTCTTACCTCGGGCACTTTTACAACCCTGGTACACCCTCGGTAGGAAAGCGCCCTCGGGCCCAGGGACCACCCTGGAGAAATGCACATTTGTGACGAAAACTACTATTTCACTTCAGGATTAAATGCACGGATGTAGTTGCAGCCTTAGTGTATCAGTTACTCTTATTACAGTATGAATACAAATGTTTGCAATAATATCAGCTTCTCCCGATACAGACTTATCTACGAAAGCCATAATAACAAACATTTGACTTGCCATATCTCACGACATGATAAAACACGCGTGGAAATTTCTCAAGTCATGGTGAGCGACAATAACATTTATTATTTATGTAATACTTTACTTGTAGTTGAATTATCCAGGTCGTTTTATATTTTAAAATAAGAACTAAGGAATTAAATGTTACAACAAACTTATACTTTTGTACGATTCCGTTCATAATAACGTATTTCAATTAAGAACTACAATCTTCATTGGTCGTGAAGCTATTATATATTAATTTATATAGTATTTCTACATATACTTTTAATCATTTGAAAGCTTAAAACCTAATCTACAACTGCTTAAAATATTTTACGATCTGTCAACAACTCAAACGTGCATGAAGGTTCACTTGCTTTAATGCAGCTTTGGTAACATGTTGAAAAGAGTTGGGTTATGAAAAATTAATACCGTAAATTTTTTAGATTGTAGCTTTTAAAAAGATGGACTCAAATATTTTGTATACTTCATACGATCTGTTGGACACTAGACAACACGAGTACATAGCCTCTTATGGGCTGTGAACTTGAATAATTATTTTTAACAATTTTAATGCATCTTTAACATCTAAAATAAAGGTTTTCAGTGTTGATGATTTGTTTTAAACATAAAAACCATTTTTTATCGCACTGAAAAAAAAAATTGAAGGTATAAAAAAAATTGTTGTTATGTTTAAAACAAACTATCGAGACCGAAAATTTTTATTTTAGGTGTCGAAGTTGCATTAAAATTGCAAAAAAAAATTATTACAGTTCGCAGCCCATAAGAGGCCATGTATACTCGTGTTATCCAGCACCACTGTTTCTTTTCCTGCAGGTGGCGCTGTTTCAGATTGCTGCACACAGCGAATAGGTACATGCACGCAACCTCCTTAATATAAAGGATAGATTAGTGGTCTACTCAGTGATCTACTAAAATATATTACAAAATTTTGCACACATGACGGAAAATTAAAAAAAGTTCTAGATCTCTTGCCAAGACATTTTCTACCAGCTGACAAGTAAATATGTGAATGCATTGGTGATTATTTAAGAAAAACAACTATATCCATTATCCATATGCACCACCTGATGTGATAGAATGAAATTCACTGAAAGAGCAGTGTGTAACTTGTTAATTGTATTTAATGATAGTTCACTTTATTCTAGACACATATCACCACCAAGTGAAAAGAAAGACTTATCTTTTCAACGGTCTTATCCATCAATTTTATCAGAACGTCATGCTCACCTTCGTTTATAACTTATAAAAATAGTTGCTTCGAAAAAATATCAAATATAATAATTTTCAAATCATTTGTCTCAATGATGAAAATCTTTTTAATGTTATTTTTAATTCTTAATCACAACTAATTACTTCCCGTTCAATTGCTCGGTCAATAGTTGAAATTCAACTACCAAGCATTATACGCACCCGTCAGATGAAAGTCAGGGGCGTAACCAGTGCATGGCACGAAACTAAAACCCTAGTCAACACTTTCCAAAGCTCTCGAAATCGTATTGAAATACAGAGTTCAGCCTCAAATGACAATGACACTCGGATTTAATCGCACTGTCTGCAAATAAAAGAGCAGAGGAACGTGCACTTCCGATCGCTCCTCTAATTCGTCGGCAATCGAGCGGATTAAGTACGTGCGCCGTATACGGCCGCTCCCTACCCCCGAAAATCTCGTATGCACTCGTGTGCCTGCACGGCTCTCGCTCTCACTATCGTTCGCTCTCTTTTTCTCTCTCCCTCTCTTCTCAGCTTTGGCCTCATCCTTCTTCTGCTTTTCTCGGCTTATACACATACCCCGAGACCAGTTTTATCTGTCTCTTGGAGATGACCTGGAATTGTCGTAGGTCAAGGACTTGCATCCCACCTAAGCCCCCTCTCTTCTCTCCTTTCTATCGTTCTGTTGATGTTCTCTGAATGATTTATTTTTCATAAACTCTATTTTGGTATAAAATGCCTTTTTACTGCGGATGATTTTGTGGACAGATCAGACATGAATCTCAGCCTGAAGACTAAATCCTGATGATATTTTTTGATTAGGGTTATTGATACTGTTGCGTTTCGTTGTGGGATTTGGTTCTTTCGAATTATTTATTTTTCATTTTTGTAGTTGTTGTTTTGATAAGCTATCGATCAAATTCTGTGATCTAATTTTAACATGCATTGAAGAGGAAAAATTAATTATTTATTAAGGATGAAAACAGGATGTGAGTAAAATTAACCTGAAGGTGACTTTACTATGCTGAACTCAAGCACACACACGTATGTATAGTCAATTTCACGTAACATGAGCCGTTACACGGTACTGAAAAAATAAAAATCAAGTTTTTTGTATATCATGTGTGAATACTAGCTCGTAACTGGTCCTATTTTGTTATCAGTATTAAGTATGTGATGATTGGAAAAAGTCGTAGTCATTCTGAAAAGTCGAAGTGACACTTTTAAAGACTATCTTAAAATTTTGGAGATGATTTCCAAATTGACTTATTTACAATTTAGATTTTGTATACGATGCTGCTTGAATATCAATGACACGTATAATTAAACATAGTCGTTTTTAGGAGATTCGTTGAATAAAAAATTAATTGATCAATCCGCTCATAACGGTCGAAACCAATGAATTTTGTATGTAATACAGCCATACCATTTGAACCACTCCGATCTGCTCCCACAAGCAGTTTGAGCACCTATGAGCGAAACTATTCACATAGACAAAAATTTAAATCAGATTTAAAATTACTTTTCATGTACCCAAATTTCCGACAAAATGGACAAAATCTGGCAATATTAGATTATTTTCGAATAAATTTTGTTTTTGACTTAAACGCTGACACGGACACATTATGTATTAAAGTTAAACATTATTCCTATTTTACACACATTATTTGTAAAAATTATACAAAATTAGTGTACTTGTGTTCAAATAAAAGTTGTACTGTATACACAAAGTTTGTGCATAAGGTATCTTTACAATGGGCAAGATTACACGAAATTTGTGTATTTTTACAAATGATTCGTGTAAAGTACAATTTACACAAATCATGTGTAGTGTGTTCAATTTCAAACATATTTTTTCTGTTTATAATTGAACAGATTTTGAAGAGTGATAGCACTGTAAAATTCGTCATAAATTTTATATTGCTTGTTATATGATATAGTGAATATAATTTTAAAAATTAACAGCCACTTTTTATGTTCTTCGGTTAGTCGGGAACATTCGAAAAAATTTATTAAAAGTGGTTATGAAGAATGAAATGAGTTAAAAATACATGAGGGACATGATAACTATGCATATTTAACTGTGATAATGATACATTTCTTAATCGGTCATTCATTGGAAATTATTTCATTCGTTTAAAAGATAATATTGTTGTTCATTGTTTATATATATATTTACAAGGTGAGTCATTTATCTCAAGACAATGAAATGACTTGATTGGATCCCATAGTTTCAAAAAATATTTCAGATAAAAGTTGTAGTATTTTGACCAAAATCTTGACGGCCATGTGGCGGTCAAGGGTCATTACCCCAGATCAAATATGTACTGAGACAAAAACATTTGCTCTCTTTTCAATGTTTTGGAGATTTTTATGCTGAAGAGAAGGTTACATCCAAGATTCTATGGTAAAAGTATTACAACTTTTGTCCAAAACATCTTTCGATACAATGAGATCCAACATTGTCTCAAGATAAATGACGCACCCTTTATACATGAATTACCTGGTCAAATAATCATTAAAATTTGTTTGTCGCTATGCTTGTCTCAGTTGTATTTCGCAAATGTGTATTTACATAAGCTATAAATTATTTAAAGAGTAACAAGGTGATTGTAGTTTTCACGCAACTATACTAAAACTTTTCCTTGCTAGCGTTTTGAATGATTGGTTGAAAAGATAGTATTCCTCAACATTTACAATGCTGTTAAAATTCTTTCATCATCACTTTTCGATCAAGCATGCATAAGCGTCGCGTTTTCATAATTTAATTTACAAACCGCGTATAGCAAGGGCAGAACACCAAAAGCATCGCACATCGCTGACGGAATTGAAAAAGCACCAGCCAGGCGTTTTTGACGCGTCAACTCGCTCGACACGCTCTTCACGAATATTTCATCGCATACCTTCCACAGCTTTTATTGAAAAAATATTCGACTCCTACCGAGATCCTTCAGCAGTTGCTGTATTACATTTTTCAAATCCCAAATACCGAAACATGCCGCACCCGCCGATCGCAATGACACATAGTTTTCGTCAATAATCGCGAACACTCGGCCATCGTGATCCCCCTGGCTGCTGGATGGGCATTAGTGGCGAATGCTTTTCTTTCTGCCAAGGGCGCACCAGACGTTCAAAAACGCATCGTTGTGCAAGCATATACTCCGTAACTGAAAGTCAATTGTTGCGGACGTGTTTAAGTTTACGCTCCGGTACGTGGTGGAGGCAAACAAGTGTTAAAATACGTCCCAAAAACGAATGAGACACCGAAAAAAAGGGAGCGTGAGACGTATGGCGGGACGGAAAAAATGTGTGCATGTACCGAGTCGCAGCGAGGAGGATGGAGTTGGAAAAATCGAGTCAAAAAGACAGGAGAGAGAGAGAGAGAGAGAGGGTAGACGGGTGGGAAAAAAAGCTAGCTGGGGAAATGCACCAAAAAAAGAAGAGCCGAGAGGGTGCAGCAACAACAGTGGCAAATCGAGAGCCGCCGACAGTCGCTCTCCCCAAAAACAAAGAGCCAAACTTGGTTTTTTCCTCCCCTTACCTTGGTGTATATATGTGCACTCTTCCTAACCACCCCTGTAGGCATCCCCCCCCCGTTCTATCTCACTGCATCTCCCAACGCCTTTGACTCCCGAGCGCGGGATGGGATAACATCTGGCTCATCTTCAACGGATAGTACTCCACTCGTGGAAGATTACTCTGGCGCACGAAAATCATCCCCGCGATGTACACAATGGCACTTGACATTTTTCATCATATAAACAGAGAGAGAGAGAGAGAGAGAGAGAGAGAGAGAGGGAGAGGAGGAAACGCCATTACAATATTTTTTCCTGGGCCCTTGACGACGACAACTACTACGCATAGAAGGCCGAGCCCTGCATATTACACACACACACCAATAGCAAGAGAGAGAGAGATGCTTGCGATTCCTCTCTTTCGTTGCTGCTGCTGCTGTTGCCGTTGCCGGTGCTGAGGAGGAGAGCCGCCCGGAGGTTAATGCTCCCTCTAGCCGCGGCGAACGACGACCCCTCCGCAAAGGCGCTCGCGCGAGCGCTGCTCTCTTTCTATATCTCGTTATCTCTTTTTCTTGCTCATCTCCGCTAAAATAATCGGACAAATAATTTTGCGCACCGACGTGCGCGCGCGCGTACGCCGGCTCGACGGTCTGGCCGCTACTGCAGCAGCAGGTTGTATGTTTTTTCAAGACTGCCTTTTTTGCCGGGGCGCGCGCGTAGCTTTTTTATACGGTCGGTATTTTTCCTTGGGCAAGTTGGTTTTTCGCTGTGCTCTCAACTGAATTTTATTCTAATCCTCGGTCGTTGTGAACTGTTGGGCTTGCAAATAATGTTGAACAAGGATCGTACGGTGATTGGGTCGCCACGATGATTTGATCGATGCGATCGCGGAACGTGAGATGCAAGGTGCGGACTGAGGAGGTATGATAACAGTCAAAGATGAGCTGGCACTTGATTCCGAGAGAGAGAGAGAAAGGGCCAATTGAAAATAAAAGGGCCGAGTCGCTCGTTTTGCATGATCTTGCTTAGCTCTGCTGAATAAACGGAGATTGACTTGATAATTGAAGAGTCGAGCGCCAGATGAATCAATACTTGCGCTGATTGCTGAAAATCTAATTTTAGCGATCGCAAGGACGACCGCTTGGTTGAAACCGTGTGCTTTTGATTCGCTTGATTAGCTGGAAAGTAATGGCCAATTTTGATCGTATTAGAAGAAAATACATAAATTCACTCGGATATGGTTCCAATTCGTGAAGATATATATTTTTGCACCGTCCTACATTGGAATACAACTTTGTTGCGAAAAAATGTGGGTTTGGTACGAAACATTTTCATTTTCAGTCGTGTTCCACTGATCTAATTTTCGAAAGCAAATCCACAACCCCTACACTGAAAAAAAAACCCTCAAACCAATTCCCATTGCAATAGGCGCGCTATATTTCGCGATGATCGCAATCGGCTTGTAAACAGGCGATCCCACGTCGAAACAATATCACAAAAACCCTCACGAGCGCGACCCATCCAGGATTACCGCGTCAATTGTCCCCCGCGACTCCGCAGCACTCTATTTCCCCACCCTACTCCCCCCCTTTTTCACCCGTCCCTCTCGCGCGCAACGGAGAGACACGCTCCGATTCGTATAAAAACATATTCCAGCCATCAGAGGCGCACGTGCCGCGCGTCCGAATCCTCGACGTTGGACGAAAGGACTGCACTGTACCGAGGAACGAAAGAGAGAAAGGAGGGAGGGCTCTACCCGAGCAAAAATAAAAGGGTCGTCGGGTGTACACACGAGGGTGGCGCGCAAAAATGAAAGGGATGTGCACGCCACGCTGTATACAACGGTATATTACATCGGCAAGGAGGGGTTGTTTCTGCAGCAGCATCGCCGGACGAGAGACGAAGGGAGACAGTAGGGGCGGGGAAGAAACGAGCTCGCGTCGGCGCGCGATCTAACGAGGGCAGGAGGAGCAAGTGCTATCAGCGTCGCGACGCCTTGGGTGCGAGTGTATATACGTGTATACACACTTTTAGCCAGCAACGGACCGAGCTAGGGGAAACAATCACCCCGGCGCGCGCCGGTCATCGCCTCGATTACGAGAGATAACGCGCGGGCAGGGCGTCCGGATCGCCCCCCCCCCCCTCCAACCTACTGCAGCTCTGATTTGGCGGCGCTCTAGCGGCTGATGATTTGATATCTTTTCGATTTTCGCTGCGGTGTTGAGTGTCTCGCGGTGTTGTGTAATATGTTACGCGTATGCAGGTAGTAGCCATAATGACGGGTCAATGGCGTGGATGGGACGGAAAGATTGTACGCGTATGTACGTTGTGTTGCAGGTGAAGGTTCGATGGGTAGGCGCGCGCGTGAAATTGGGTTTGGTGCGGATAACGGGTGAATTTCAACAGAACGCTGCGAGTCGTTGTATACGCGCTGGATGAGCGTGATGGAAAGGGCAGTCGTGCGACGAACGTGTATGGTGATGTTTGGATGTTGCGGGTAACGTTGTTTCGAGATTCGTGTGTTGATTCGCGCGCGTGGATTTGTGATTGCGTTGATTATTTTTTTTTGAAAAGTCACTTTGGGAAGGAGAACTGCCGGAAGCAATCACGTCATTGTTACGTAGTTGGCAGATTTTCGTTTTGACACGATTGGAATGCGTGTCTGCTTTTGAAGTCTGAATTATAAAGAAGTTTTTTTTTTTGATGGAGCGAGGAGGAGAAATCTTCTAAAGACGCCCTCGCCTCGGTCGGGAAACCGAAGGTAGCATCTACCGACTAAAACTAACCTCCTCGCATAGAGACCTGCAGTGCAGAACTATAGCTCCCTAGAATATAAAGTACTTTAGAGTGCTTAGAAGGAAATGATGGAAAATAACGGAGAAATCCGATGGCCGGCTTGACACTTACGCATCAAGGTGAAGTTCGAAATATTGAGGTCTAAAAACAGTCTAAGGTCGAAGAGAATAAATAGACACACGTCCCGGTAATCAGGCTTTATGAGAGAAGAGAACTTCACTCATGGGCCATTCTCGCCCAGCCACGCCGATGGTTGTAGGATTGATGTCGACTCCACCGCATGAACTGGTCCCAGGTGTTGGCCCCCCCGAAAGGGATCCACAGACGACCCCCCAGAAGTGATTGCCACTTCTAACTCTTCTAAACACATAAGGCTTATGACGTACTTATAAAGATCTCTCCTGAGAAATAACAAAATTAAGGTTGGTGTCTAAATAGGCCAATTCAAGAATGCCTGATTTAATACATGGAGGATTTGTTGTTTCTTTCACAAATAAAAAAAAGAATCGCAGGTGGAGACGGGTCAATTTAGAAATCTAACGTTGTCTTATACACCATCTGGACAATACATGATTCGTAGGTAATATTTTTTTGATCCAGAATAATTGGGCATTAAAACAATGTACAATTAGGATTACATCATCATAAGACGTGAAGTTATAACGGTGATGATCCAGGTGATGATCCATCTGCACTTCGAAATCTCCAATTCCTCAATCAATCCAGCATCCATGATTCACACGGGCACTATATTGTCCATAATCAACTCCCTGTTGTTATCGACATTATAATCACACGAGGGAAAACCCCACGTTACCGTTAATTTCCACTGCAACTTCTTATTAACTGCAATATCATTACGCTTAGCGCAAGGCTTGCTTGTACCAGTCGTACCACACACGCGCACGTAATACCAGAAAAGGAACGATCGCCCACGGCAACCTCTCGAAACGCAGCCTCCCTCCGTCATTGTCTACCCGAATCACGACAACGGTAATAACAAAAAGCACGTAAGTGCAGCGAGGACGGAACGAAACGACAAAAAAAAAAAAACAACAAGGGGAACAGAAATAAAAAAGTCGAATAAAAACAGAAGCTCATGTGCACACGGCGTGTACCCCTTCATCCGATACATGTATATACACATATGGACGCACGTAAGCCCCCTCATCCTGCTCGCATCAGTAGCGAGTAAGTACACACACCTTCTTCTCCGATCCTTCCTCTCGGAGTCGCAATGCAAGCCAAGAGGGGGGGGCGGGGGGGGGGGTGTTCTTTGGGCTCCTCAGATTCGCCGGAGAGTACACAGTATAGGTGCGTCAAGGGAGGAGGCTGTTGCTCGAACGTTTACGAAAATTACAAAGAGGATGAAAGGAGGAAAAGGAGGATGAGGAGAGGGTGGCTGTTCGAGGGGGAGGAGGTAGGTCGGGTACACTCAGAAGTTGGTCCCTATGCAGGATGGATGGATGGATGGAGGGAGGAAGATCGGCTGCTACGGCTGCTACGGCTGCTGGCGCGGTTGCCACGGTGACCGGCATTGATTACTCCCGGCACCCCTGCCCACCCTGCTAGGCTTCCCTCTATTTCTACCGGTGCCTTCCCTCTCTCTCTCTCCCTCTCTTCCTCTCTATCTTTCTGAACTCGCTCTCGCTGTACCCTGTCTGTATGTGTGCGTAGAGCAGCTTCTCTCTCCACTGTCTTTAGCCTCACCTCTATATATGTCGCGTCGCTCGACGCTCTAACTTTTCTACCCCCTCCCCCTTCCCGCCAAACTACTATTTCTCCCTTTTTCACTGTTTTCCTTTTTTCCTACTCTTTTTCACCCCCAACATTCGAAGTTTCTGTCTGCGCATACAGCCGTGTGCATACATACTAATATTTCTAATACCGATGTGAAGTACAACTTTTGCACACATCCCTCTCTAACTCTTTCATCCTCTTTATCTTTCTCACTTTTCAACATACACATACGCACGCGTGCGTCCGCGCGAAACGGGCCTGTTTTTCGTTTTACACTACACTGGTTGTTGTCCCTGTTTATCCTTCTCCCCTTTCCTCCAGCCTTCGCCTGCCGCCGCGTATACACGCGTTACATTCCGTCAGTTTTGCTCGTTCACCCATAAATTCGGCCCCTCTCCCTACACCTCTTGTATTTTTCTCCATCATATTTTCCGTTTTATACTCTGTACCGCTCTCTCTCCCTCTCCCTCGTCCGTTTGCCAGCTCCTTTGCGCACACCGTGCGGTAAGCTCTGCTCTTTATCTCCCCGCAATTTTTTTTTTACCTGCTCCTAAAACGCATGATCTACACGCACGAACGGTACAACCTATACGGTAGGGGATCCTCTCTCTCTATCTCTATTGCACTGCATCTTCCTCGCCTTTGTTTTTATTTTTACTCTGCGTGCCTCTTTACGCTGCCTTCCACCCGCTCCTCTCCGTATCTTCCTCCATGCCATGCAGTTTTCATGCCTTCTTTATCTCCATCTCCGTCCCCCATTTTCGTCCGGCTCTTTTTTCCTATTCCCACCCTTTTACCACCTGCACGGAATATCCATCGCGTAGCTACGACGAGACCACCACCGCCCGCGCTTCTTTATTCCCGTCGTATACGTATACCCACGCGTGCATAATACGTATATTTTTCCGCAAGTTCGGCGCCGGAGCTTTCACTTCCTCCCCCGACCTACCGCTCACCTGGTTTTCCACCTAATCCCTTTGCTATACACCTTATCAGGCGTCTTCATCCTTCTTTACGATCTCCCGCCACTTTGGCGCGTCGAATCATTCCCGGCTCTCCCCCATCCCCATATTTTTCCTTGCACTCCTTTTCTTCTTTCGCTGCGCTTTCCTTAATACTACTCCCCCCCTCCCCCCCCTCGTCCCCCGGGCGACTTTCTTTTTTTTCTTCGCTCGCTTTTCTACCACCCCCGAAACTTTTTCATTTATTCCCCCTCCCCCTTATTCCACACCATCTCATTTGCTTTTCTATTTACTCCATCTCGTTCCTCCTTCTTCCCTTTCTCAAGCCACTGCGTTCCTCTTCTCCGCGGAGCTGTTCCGCGCTCTCGTACCGTAGCTACGTATGACGACGAGCGACCGAGCAAGCGAGCTTTTTTTTTTCCCCTCCCATGTGGCGCCGCGGAGAGCGTCCCACCCCACCTCCCGCTGGCAGCCAATACTGTTGCAGCCGAAGAGTCAACGCTCCCTTTTGGAATTGCCGTTCATTTTTTCTTCTTTTTCCCCTATCCAGATCTATGAGCGAAAAAAGAAATATATCTCTCCTCCCGCTTCTGTACCCGTTTGTTTTCTTCTTTCTCTTGGCGAATAAAGTAAAAACGGGGAGACAATGTTTTTTGCCGACAGATTGATCGAATTCTGGTCTTTTTCTTTTTTCGATGAGATTAGATTAGGAGTTGCGGTTGGAGGCTAATGGTCGAGTATAATTTCTCGTGGCTGGCCCTTCCCGACGTCTTCACGACTAAGTATTTCACTAGGACGCGACTACTCGTTTGTTTTTGGGTTCATAGTATATTTTCTGCGTGCGCATTATCAACGACTTACGGATTATACATTCACATTCTGTGATACAGCCAAGTTTCGGGCCCAAAATACGCATAGGCCGCAAACTTTGGTACTAAGTTGCCCGCCTTTAAATCAGTGTAATCTGTGATTCCACATTCCAACTTGGAAAACATATAGTATTTCAAGCCTTATTTCCACCTCACAGTACAGAGGACTGCAAGCTTTAGTCCTAATTCCACTCGCAGATAACGGAGTACCTCAAGCTTTATTTCTACTTCTACTAGGAAGTATTGAGTGGTCCAACCGTAATTCCTAATCACCCGCTGAATTACAGAGTACTCAAAGCTCAATTTCTAATTCAACTTCAGAGTACGGTGTACTCAAAGCTTTTTTATTCCAGAGTACGGAGCACTCAGCTCAATTTCTAATTTCACTTCAGAGTACGGTGCACTCAAAGCTTCTTGCGAATCCTACTTGAAAGTACGGAGTACGACATGCTTTATTTCTAATTCCACTTGGGAGTGTAAAGTACTCAGAGCTTAATTTTAAGTTCCACCCAAAGCCTAATTGTAAATCCTACTTTGGAATACAAAGCACTATCTAAGTCTAATTACTATTTCTGCTTTAGAGTATGAAGTATTTCAAAGTCAATTCCTCGACGGAGTGAAGGGAATGTTCGTTGCAAACGTAAAGATTTATTAGCACCCGTTTTATGAATCTTTCTCTGCCCAATATTCAGTTGGCACGTACGGTTGTTCGATGGCGTAGTTACTCGTAACTTTCGTTCAACGGTGTAACGCATAAAATTGTCATGGAAGATCCATCGGTGCTATTATTAATACCAGAGCAGCCACATGACATACATGTATGACATTGCAATGTCCGCGTTCACGCTTGCACGGTACAATAAGTTATTTTCCATGTATGCACCAGCTTTTCGCTCGATAACCAACGTTTTGACAAACGAAAAAAACAACGTCCAACACAGCGACGTCGAAAACATGAATGCCCTCAGATCGATCGAGCCCAGCGGCACAAAACTTGTTTCACGAACGCATTACTCGCCTCTCTCGTTGTTCCACAAAGGGCGTTCCGATGAATATTAAAACGGGCAGGTTGCGCAAATTGTTTCCATCAAAGTCTATAGCTCCTGTCGCTCGCGAGAGAAGGAAAAGGAAGAAAAACAATCCAGCCAAAAGCTTCGGCTAATCATCAGCCCCGAGCAGCGGAGAACAAGACCTTCTTTTTCCCGCCTCTCGGGCAGAACCAGCCGGGCGAGCCGATTAATTCCGAGAGCGAAACAACGCACCTGTACACCCGGCGCTGCTGCGGTAGTTGTGCCGTAAACTGCCGGGCAACGGAGAAGAGAAGGGAGGCTGCAGGCGCGAAGAAGCAGGCTGAAAAAGAAAAGGGACGAGGAGGCTGCCCTCGCACGCGACTACGGCGCGCAGTGTGCGAGGGTGCGGAGTGCGCCGGTAGTTCGAGGAGGGCGGGGAGAACAGGCTCCGAACGCTGAAGTTTCGCGACATCAATCTTGATCCTTCGATCGTTCTTATTTCGTTCGTTTTTTTCGTCGTTATTGTTCTTGTCGTCGGGCTTGCGTCGAATCGTCTTTTTCCCCGAAGCCTTGGCTTGGTCGTTTGACCTGATTTCCGTTCCTGCCGCTGCGCCAATAGGTTGGCTGCGGCGTGGAAGCAGCAGCACCTTTTTTGCGCTCGTTTTTTGCTGATTGCGAATATGAGTGCGTGCAATGCATAGTTAGCGCCATTGTCGGTTTTCAGCGTTGGAGCGGGAAAGTATAAGCAATTACGCGTGCGCATGGAACAAATAATGGAACTAGTTTGCATACGTTGCTGCTTTACGATTTATTTTGCACAGATGTACGTATTATCAGAATTTATGTTTGACACGAGTGATACAAAAGTGAAACACCGAGTACTTATCTATATTAGATGTTAGTTAACTTTAACTCTAATTTTTGCTACTTGCAAGTACAACCTCACTTCGACTACGGACCCTTTTACTGCTCAAGTGTCCAGCACACGCGTGCGAGAAGAACTATCAGAGCAAGCTGGCCTGCGGCTGGCATCGAATTGCGTCCCGTGAGACAATGCTAATGACTTCCATGGTCGGGTTGCGTCCCGTTCATTTTATCTTGTGGTCGAGTTGCGTCCCAGTCATTAAGTTGATAAGTCACAACAATTTTTCCCGTCACACTTTTTCCAGGCTTCGGACTGGCAGTGTAATGATTTGTATACATACTGTCGTGTTTAAAAAAATTGTATTTTTCTTGGATGAAAATGATTTATGAAGATGAAGATATTCGAATATGGAATAGTATCTGTAACCAATTTGCCAAAAATTTCTTGGACACTTCCTAAAATAATAGACGATTGAAAATGAGACATTACAATATGAAAAGATATTATTAGCTACACTGGTAAAAGTTTTTTGGATATCCCCTGAATATATTAAAACCGAGATATCGAACCGTTTTGATACTTCATCATTTTTTCCCGTAAAAATGCTTCAACTCACGTCTTGTTGCCTCAACCCGTCACATGATAATTTTGATGGGCGCGTTGAGATGTCATCGACAGCCTTGCGTTTTATTTTATCACTTAAAATTCTTCTATTTAGTGCGGCTTCATCAATATTCTTATGATTATGTGGTGTATCTTCTTCCAAGATTTCAAGGTTCCTTAGTTCTATTCGTTCGAATTTTAATTTACGCACGGATAAAAAGAAAAGAGAAATAAACTTGCAGGCAATTTCACGCTCTCCAAGGTTTTCAATATCACTCGCTTGTGTGCTGCACCCCCGCGCTCTCTCTACGTTTGAAGATAATCGCAAGCCCGTTGAAGCTACCAGGGTTTTAATGGCTGCAGGCCCGCACGAGAGCCAGCTTGATGTTTTTCTTGCGCTGCCCGGGAAGCTCACTGGAAAAAACGCGATCTCCCTGTCGTGACGTATACGTATATAAAGCGCGCAGTCCACCAATGGGAAAAACTCGCGACCGGCAGCTATATGTGCACACACAGAGGAGAAGAGTTCATCAGAATGCACGCGGTCATTAAGTCGCTGACAAATCCCCATTACCGCCGTTGCCGCAACAAGTCCCCTTCGCCTTTGCTTTCATTACTCTCCCGATGTTCGCTACATAAAAGCCGTTTTCCGCATTGCGACCGTAACGCGGACACACACGCTCGCCTGTACATATACGTATACACCGCTGTATTGCTATCATGACACATTCCTCGTCCATCATAGCCTCCTCCTCCTCCTCGGCTGTACCTTCAGCCACCAACAGACAGAGACGAAGCGCGCACGCATTACAGACATGCGCGAGGTGCCCCTGCAGTTGCGGGCTCCTCTGCTGCTGCTGCTGCTTCCTCTCTTCTCTCTCGTTTTTTCATCTCAATTATCTTCCGGCTGGCGCGTGTGCGAGAGTGAAGAGTCGGGAGAAAAAAAAAATAAAAAAAAAAACCCGGG
>JAPYYV010002814.1:0-48746 GCA_030522625.1 Copidosoma aretas
CTTACGTGGTTAAATGTTACATATATTGAGTACAATCGTTTTGTCGCAGTATTATTATTATCTTTATTTTATCGGTACGGTTTTTGACATTATTGGTGCAATGAGGTACTTTTTATAAACAGCTCGCAGAGTGAAGTGTTTATACAGTCGGTGTCAAGGATACTTTTCCCGATGAAAACAGCTTCGAAAAAAACTGAGTGTATTTCACCGGGAATCAAACCACTCAACCCCTAGAACAGTGTTGTTTCTAAGACTAGCACGCTAACCACCGAGCCAACACTGCTCTTGTATGGAACTAAAGTAACAAGTCTCACGTCTGTTAAACTTATTAAAAAGGATGTTGAACAACAGAATGTCGTGAGTGTACGTATACTTGGGTACGAAGACCATTACTGCCACCGCTGCCTCTCAAATAGCCGAGACATTAAGCTCGAAAACTGATTAAAATTCTATTGATGGATAGGCAATGCCTTTACATTATTGTTTGTGGTATTGTGGTAGTAAAAACAAAAAAAAAGAATAGAGGGGTAGAGAGTTAATGAATACCGTTCCAACTAAGTTTTTCGACTTATCAAACTGTGCTTCAAGCTTCAAGTGGGACTGTATAAGTGTAAAATCTTAGCCACTAGGGAAAGAGAAAAGGGGTAGGTAAGCAGGCTCATCTTGACTCTGCAAATCAGTAGAAAACTTTCTAAATCTCCATGAATGGGCCCATGAACTTTTAAGGTATCGTTGTAGTCGCCGAGTGTGTGGTACCATCTGCAGCAGCCGAAAGTGCGGGTGCAGCAGCCGAAACTCTCGGGTCAGTCGCGGTTGTTTTTTGCGAGAGCGAACAAACACACCTGTTCCCGTTGTATACAGGAATACGGAATCCCTTTCATCCATGATTTATCAGTTGTTTATGACGATTGGTTGGTTAGTAGATACGTTTATCCCTTTTTTCAGGTAATAGTGTGCACGTGATAATATTACTTACGCCATTATTAAAGAATGATTCCAAATTATCAAACGAGATGTTCAAAAAAAATTTCAAAAAAATAAGAAATGTTATGTATGATAATTTAATTAAAGTTTTCGTCCAAATCTGATAATTTAACTTTAAAGCGACATCTGCTCATTAACTTCGTAATAGATAAGCCCAGAAAAATTCTCTTGGGCAAAAAAAAAAAACTCTGAATACAAAATAGTTATCAAAACGTCCACGACCTCACAGAGTAAATAAAGTTACGCCGAGGAAACAGAAGTGAAAGTAACAAAAGTAAGAGTAGGAATGAGAAGGAAAAAAAGGAGAATAGCAGAGACGAAGGAATTGCAAGGTTGACGGGTAGAGGGAGGCATTGTGGAGATGCACAAGTGGAGAGGAGTAAAAAAAGAGGCTGCAAGTCGGGCTGAATTTTTTAAGAGAGCCGTTAACCGTTCGTCTTTAGAAATTTGGGGGGACCATTATGCTAGCGGTCGCTGCTCGTATCCGTATACTGCACCGCGTGGGAAGGACGTATTAATTTCTAAGAATGCAATCTGCCAGCAGCTACTGCTTCTCTTTATTCTTTGCTCTTATTCTTCGTCTTTCTTTTCTGATACTCTTGTATTTTTGTTCTTCCTTCTTCTTCATTTCGCCCAAAGGAAATCTTTGAGTACGTGGGTGCATACAAAGAATAAAAGATGCAAAGTCGGCAGGGGAGAATTTGAAGTAACTAGCACCAACAAGTGGAAATTCTGATGTGGGCTGATACTTTTTACTCATACGGCTTGATTGATATACATTTTATGGGTGACGACTGGTAGCTATAAATTTAGATAGGCTTTGTATCAATAATAAGTGATAGTACTTTTAGACGATGACAGAGATTGTCGCGGCCTACTGTACGGAGCGATGGAACTTCAGAAACATCAGAGCATACGTAGTGACAACAAAACTATGAACGAATTATGAGGGGGAATTCAAGTTTTTACGTAAAATATATAAATTATATAAGGACACATATTCTTGGATTCGAGAGTGTGTGTATGTGTACTTTCGATGTTGGTAGCCAGAGCAGTGGCCAAAATAATTCATATAAACACATACGTAACAGAAAGTCGCCAATGTGTAGACAACATTGATAATATTTTTTGATGTTTTTATTTTGGAAGCGCAGTATAAACAATTATTTACCTATAATTCAAAGTAGGCCCCATTCCATCAAATTCAAATTAGTAAAGAATACCAGTATTTTAATCATACGTACGACGTTCGAGATCTACCGAGTTAAATCGAGTAGCTGCAGCTCATCTTTCAACATCGAATGCAGAGATAGTATACACCATGTTCAATAGAAAAACACTGAAAAAAAAAATCAATTTGGTAAGGTAACACTGCCGAAACTATACGGCTGCCTCTACAGGAGCAAACCTTACTGAAAGTATAATGTAACATTGTAGTTTGTGCAAGGCTCTCTGACAGTTTTAGTAAATGAGCCTTGCAGAAAATACAAGGTTACAATACATTTTCTTTAAGGTTTGCTCCTGTACAGGTAACCGTATAGTTTCTGCAATGTTACCTTACTAAAACAGTAATTTTTTGTTCTCAGTGATCAGCTGCCGCTTCCTCATTAAGAAAAGCTATGGTTGGTAGTGTAACTTTACCACTTTGAAATAAAAACGGCGTTTCTTGCACTTCTGTCGCTTTTTCCTGCAATCCGATTACTCTTTCCGCGGTCCCTGCATGCTCTTCTGACAGTTTTCGTACATGAATTCCTCTCCCCTTCTCTTCTTCTACCTCTACAATGCGCAGTCGCTTGATGTCAGCGTGGACGCGCTTATCGACCGACTCTTTTCCTCCTTCGACCCTCTTGCACGAGTCGCTCGGAAATAATTAAATTTCCGAAATTAATTACGGCTCACTGCAATTATAAGCGTACGCGTCAACGCTTTCGCACCCTCCTTTTTTTTAATCTCTCATCCATTCTCCTTTTTTCGTCTCCTCTTTTGCTCTTTGTTTCGCACATTCTTTTTTTGCGGTCATCTGCCACGTCTTCTGTTCAGAGTGATAGTGAAAAGCGAGCCACCACCGGACCCTCTTGGCGCCGTCTGTTTGGCCAGACGGCTCGGCGTTTGTAATAATCCCGACAACAGCGACGAGTCGGGACTTTTCGATTTTCTGGGGCGCCGAATTGACCTCCTCCTTCTCTCCCTTCTTTCAATCCTCTTGGTACGACTAACGTGTAAGGGTTGTACGGTAGGTTCCGCAGCAGCAGCATCAGGGAGAAGGAGTCCATTACAAGAGCACTCGAAATTGAAAGTCTCGACGCTTGAGGGAAGGAAGGGATGAGTAGCGAATGGATGTCTACATGTAGAAGAACTAATTTAGCGCCCGTCGCTCATGAGAACTCAAAATTAAAGACGCCACAGTTGCGAATCTGATACGGTAAAATTATAAAATTTTGCGAGCAGCTGTCATAATTGCTGCTGGTTTAAGGACTCTCTTTATAGGGACCCTTGTAGGTACCATTTCTCGAGAATGCTAAAAGGGAAATTGCGTGTTTCAACAAAGACAATGTGCCTTAAGTCTTAGATTTGAAGTTATATTAGAGCTTTGCATATATTAACCTAAATCACTCGCTAATTGACTTTGATATATTTGTGGAAATGGAGGGATTGCAAATGTACAGTGTTTTGCACACTTTTTGGAAAGTTCCGTGTACGAGGATGGCAACTTTGTTTGACTTAACAATAAAGATTTAATGTCAGTCACTTGAGGGGATAATATGGTGCCTATGATCTATCAAAACAGCAATACATTGATATATTATAAGTGTTTGTTTTATCTTATTACTGATTTTTTTAATTGCTTCCTCTAGGGAGAGCGGTGGAAAAGTCGATGGTGGGAATATTGGCGAGTTTTTAAAGGGGGAGTAAAGTTAAGCGATATCTTAACTGTATACCTTTGAGAGCGGCAAGTACATAAACATAGAATAAGTATAGACCGAACATTAGTCTCGATTGGTGATCTGAAATCAGACAAAGATAGAATATTTTGGAAGAATTTGCGTTCTCGCTTTAATGGTCGGATGTTGTGGGCATACATATATATTACGAGTAGAGATACTGAAGATTTAGCCAATGAGTTGAGAGATAGTGGTTCGACTCCTACATGGAGAGGGATCCATTAACCACTCATCAAATAAATCAAATCAGGAGGATTTATTGATTAGTCTAATAATCTACCAACTACATTATGTGGTTGTAATCGACTGTGCAAATGATTTCACTTGGTCAAGCGACCTTACTTAGATTCAAGACGTTTCTGACTCGTTTTCCGATGCGACAAGTTGAAGTGATCGCTACTGATAAACAGTACGAACCAAGTAGAGCGCGGATTCGAATCTTGGTCAACTCGAATATATTTGTAGAGTTGTTGATGGCCGGAATTTGTTCCCAGTCCTTGTGGCTGGTCTTGGTGATCATTTTTCCCTGTTGGACGACGTTTTTCCAGCACCATGGGTCATCTGGTCATAGACTCTTCTTTAGGTCGCACTGGGCAAAGACGGGACTAGTTGGGTTTAGAAGATTTAGCCTAAAGATGAGTTTAGGGGGAGATAGATCGAAGGGTTCTACAAGGGGTTTGGATCAATATCCTCCAGACATTGGTGCCCGTTAACACCAATCATTTGGTATATGGGTAGAAAAATAGAATAAACAAAAGAATACATAAAACAGTCACCTTTTGCTTCGTCTTTATGCTTGTTTCTGTTCACTATTAATATTTCCCACTATTTCCAACTCTTCAAGTAAATATTTAAGGTCAATGGCCGAAGAATTGCTCATGTCTCAATATTGTCAACTGTTTTGGTTAATTTTGTAATAATAATCTTACAATCGTACATAAAATGTTATTTGGTCATTGAACAATTATTTCTTGAGTAAAACTTGACGTATTCGATTGGAAATATAGCTAAAGCCTAAAAAGTCACTCGACACTGCTACTCTAAGCACGTAAAAAGATTTTCTGCCATGTCCTGCAGCGAAAAAATACAAACACACATGCAACACCTCATGCAATTGACCCCTGGTGCATGTATCAGCTTGCTTTTTATATACCCTTTACTAAGCAAAACCGACATTTGGCGCGTTCAAATAAGATTCCCCACCCAACAGAACTGCAAGGCTCTCATACACTCACGCACGTTTTCACGCATATACTAGCCAACTTTACGGTATAAATCGTCGGTCTCCCCTATATCTACATTCAGCTCGTCCTCCACCTCATTTTACCCACGAGTTCCTTTGTCCTAGCTCACGCGGTGCCTCGTAATTGTGGGGATAGGGGAGGAGGAAGGTGCGGAGAATCGATGAAACTAAGTCAACTCCCCGCAGCGCATCGCTTTTGACTTGTGAACTTGAAAAAGAAAGGGATCATGGGAAAGAGAGAGAAGTACGGTGTGTATTGCCATAGAAGCGTACGTTCGTTTCACGCGAGGGGGAGTATCAGCGACTTACAACCCGGTACGAGAACCACTCCTTGTCAGCTTGATTTGCATGGTGCTTGGAATTAGGCTGCGCCTCGAGCTACCGTTCACGACTACGATTCAATCTTTATCTCATGATATTTTCTTCCATCATCCCCACTTGCGATTCTTCTCTTTAAGTGTATGTTGTACCTTTTGGTAGGTGATGGCGATATATTTATTACGTTTTCTTTCTCTTTACGAGCGCTTTCTTAGTTTTGTCGGGTGTTTTAGCTTTTAGTGAGATTGAG
This sequence comes from Copidosoma aretas, assembly GCA_030522625.1. Taxonomy (NCBI): domain Eukaryota; kingdom Metazoa; phylum Arthropoda; class Insecta; order Hymenoptera; family Encyrtidae; genus Copidosoma; species Copidosoma aretas. The sequence continues at coordinate 5,738 of JAPYYV010002814.1, forward strand.
ACATCAGATCGTATAAGTCTCTTGGATTTTATTTAGTAAGAAATTTACTAGGTGAGGTGTATATTGTGAGTTTTTATGGTTTTCATCAGGATTTTTTTAAGAATTCAGCTTTTTAGTCTAGTTTCATAACCTAATAGACTCAAAGAGTCGTGGGTTCGATCTCTGTAGAATATTGTTTGGGGAATTTTTCTCAAGCTGATTCTCAACTATGTGCCAGTGTTAATCGAATTTCCTCTTTGGTTTTAGGCCATCTATCGACCCTTGGTCTTCGTATCGTATTTTTTCTTTTCTCCGTTTCTTTCTTCTCTTTTACGTTTCAAGTTGCAATCTTCTTGGTTGATGCCTTCAGAAGAAGGTTATAACCGCTAGGCTCTATTCATGGGTGAATCGAACACAACCTCTAATTGGCATTAATCAATGCAGTAGTGTCTTTAGGTTATTGGGTTCTAGGTTCTGCGTTGGTTTGCAATAGGTTTTCTCCTCCAGCGATGAAAAAAAAGGCATTAGTAGAGTAACTAAATGAACACTTCTAGCTTCGCAGCCTTCCGCTTTTTTAATACCGATAAAGTGGGAAGGGGTACAAATAATTATTCCTATTAGGTACAATAACTCCAACTCGCATCACATCAATATCCATGCAACGATTGTTAGTATACTTTGAAAGTGTCTTTGCAAAAAATCCTCCGCTGAATCCTAGAGAAGTTTTCTAAGTACTATAACACCCTCGCGCATTGTACGTATAGCTTTATCTTGGTACTACATCTCTTATACCATGCATACCAACGTACATAAATACTCGAGGATCAGATAAATTAAACATCTTCTTTCTTTTCTCATTAAAAATCAAGAAGATTATCAATATCGATCAGTCTGCGACGAGACTGCTCAGTGGTTTTTAAGACCGTGATAACAAGCAGGTGTGCAGTCAGAAAATTAAAATTATTATTGTAACAATAAAAGCCCGCTGAATTACTAATGGCCAAGCGAATAATTTGGGTGAAGCGATTACTGCTTTGCAACTGCTGCGGTGTGTTCTTTATGGATGCATAATGATTCTAATAAAGGGCTTTAAATCTTAACTGCTAGGGTCACTGAACCATGCGAGAAGAACGAATTTTCAGAGCTCTATAAATGGATTTTTCTCTCAATCGTGTTAATTAGGTTATTTGGTCGAATATACCGTCCGTTATTTTTAGTTTAGTACAGTGATCGAGTGATTAACGGATAAGCTTTTATTTCTGTATCTGATAAAAAAATGTTTTTTTAAATGACTAACACTATAAATTTGATCACTGTTTGATCGTCTTTGATGGTGAACAAACTAAATATCGCACATACATTTTTGCCTTAAATAACTGTTTATTGATGAATAATAATAATGATGAATAATAATGATAAAACTTTCTTTGCTATTCCACAAAAAGCACAATTTTTTCTTTATTCCGATAAAGGAAACTTTATCTGATTAGAGTAAGCCTTTCCCAACCACATGTATGAAAACCTTTACCAAACACGCGAGGCGCGCGGAATTAATACCCGCATAAATCCGTGGTGCATACCATCCGCCCGAACTTCCTCCCTCCCTCGTTGTCGTCGTCGTTGAAAATCGCGAATTTCGACTCTCTCTCGCTCATCATTGCACATACATTCAAGCACACCTATACAATATGAGTGCACGTAGACGTAACCACCACCACCGAAGCAGCCTCAATTCTATTTCTACTGTTGTTTCGTTTGCACGACGACAAGTGGTCTCTGGGCTCGGAGTATTACTTATTCGCCCCAAGACCCGAAAATAACATCTCGGTCAGTATTCGGGATGAGGGACCGCTGCAGCACATATATGCATGCAGTAGCGGATTTCTGCGGTTCTGCGACCGAAATGCAGCTTCTACAGCCACAGCAGACCATCAACTTGTCGATTTTCGTGAATGAAGTGGGACGACGTCACGTATGTATAGTGGGACGTTAAAAATTGTGTGCAGTTGCAGATGTTCTTAATGGACAACACCAGTTTTTAGTTTGAGCTAAAACAAAATGTATTCCAGATTTTTTTGTGGGTTGATGAATTCGTAAAGAATGAAATATTTTTTTTTTTTTTTTTTATAATTATTATTATTGTGGGTATGTTTGGCAAAAGATTATTAGTTTTGAGATTCGACGTTCTTCTACTCAGTGAACGAAATGTTCATTTTAATTTGGTCAGATATGAATCATCCTACAGTCAAATCGTAAAAAGCGTCTGCATTGGTCGTCTGAGTTGATCAGGCGGGCAGGACACTAATTATTGCTCTACGGGTATAATGAGCAAGCAAACGAGCAGAGGATAAAGCATATGCTGAGATCCATAAAATTGCATCTCTCTCACACTTATGCAAATGTTTCCGCCCCTCTTACTCTCTGCACGATATATCAACGCGTAGTAATGACCAACGGAAGAAGGGTAGAAAATAAAGTCTGTGAAAGAGAGAGAGAGAGAGTTTAATTTTTCGAAACAGAGAGGCATCAAGTGCTTGGAGAACGAAACGGGGAGTAGTTGGTTTATGCGAGGGGGTAAGTGCGAATATGTGTATATGGTGCTAGACTGGAGATGTTTGTTTGATTCACATGAAGAGGAGGAGGAAAAAGGCGTTACCTTCATTGTGGTTGAATTCCATGGCAGTGGTATAGTGCAAATTCCCGCAGGGGCCTAGTGGTAATTGTATGGTTCATCGGGTTTTTTTCAATGGACTTAACAAACCAGCTTTGAGGCATGCTCATTTTTTATTTGTTCGAATTATTTTAATAAGATGCAAGCGAGGAAGAGTTATGACGCTTATTTTTACGGGAAATAAGGCTGTATATACTTGGCTCTCGGCCTCTTGCGTATTATATCTTGGGTAATAATTGGTTGATTTCAAAGTCTTGTGTTTTGCTCGTAAAAATTAATTTTTATCATGTAATAACGTCAGGAAAAGAAATATGGTTAATAAAACATTGGGTTTCGTGCAGAGAAAGCAGTAACGCTTTGCAGTTAGCTCTCAAAGTTTACAACTTGATTTTACGAATTTTATATTCACAAATCTTTTCGATTTGGTCGCAGTCATGTAAAACCTTAAGTTATTCACGGTGATGATAAATGTGATTTTTTTTTAATTCTTACTTCACCATTAGTTTTAACAAAAATTGAATGTTTTAGTGGGTAATATTTTATTGTATGTTTGTTAAATGACATTGTTTAACAACATCAAAAAGAATCAATGCACCTAAATAATTATAAAACCTACATTACATCTGTGCAGCAGTGAAGACGTACTAGTTATTATGAGATATTAGGAGCCCACGATTTATTTTTTTTTCCTACGATTTATTAGATAAGATACTTGTACTATGATTTTTATGGAATTCAGAAGAATGACATAACGCATAATTAAACTACAGGTGCCCGTAACAACCTTCGTGGGCATGCAACATTCTATAAAGTTATAAAGTTTGCTGGGAAACACAAACAATCAACAATACGCGTTTAACATCTTTACGCACAGATGAATGACACGATACCATTGCCTGCCATAAGAACTATATACCTCGATCGTTGGATCATCAGAGATTCGTCGAAAACCGCACGATGCCAGCTGCAGAAGCAGCAGCAGAAGAGCGGAGTTGGTTTCGCAAGGGGAGAATTACCGTAGAATGACGTTCGCGTTTTTGGAGGCACCCGCACGCACTCGCGTATGAACACACACATTGTCCGGACGACAGATCGATTTTTCACACTCGACAGCGACGACGGCGGCTCTCAGCCCGCGTCTCATAAATATTCTATTGACAATCGAATATGGGACTCCCTCTCCAACAGAAGAGAAGATGATGAAAGAGGCGTGAAAAATAAGTTATACCCCTTTAACACGCGAGCGAGGAAGAGCTGTCACTCTTAATGCGCGAGCCCAGTGTGGGCTTCGGCGTGCATGAATTTCAATGATACGTGTGCGTGCATGATAGCGCGGGGATGAAGTTGAATTGATTCTATCAAAATAATTATCCTGAGACTCGTGGTCCTGTAATAGTGAAAAGGTTATGTGGAAATAAGTTCAGATATAAGAACCACTTTGTCCATATTACGAAAAAAGATGCGATGAGTCATATAACTCACGTCCTAGGAGGTGAAAAGTTGTATGACAAAAATTAAAAAAAAATAAAATCTGAAATACAGAATAGTAATTCGTTGTAAAACAAAAGCATCCTGATCCAATATCCTGGTAATAATTCTGCGAAATGACGCGAGTACAATATATTGAGCGAACAGGGGAGGGATTGTATACGAGAGAAAAAGAGAAAGGGAACAGCGAGAAGGAAGATATCCGATATCTAGGTGGGGTGGGGATCCACAAAAGGACTACACAAGAGCAGTAGTGCAAAGCCCAAGAGAGATTCCTGGGTCGTATGTACGCGTATGGTGTAGGCTTCGGTAGATATTCATAGAGCGTCGACCACAAGTCCACCGCGAGCAGCAGAAGCACTACATTTGCGGAAAGACAGAGAGTAGTCGCTATATGTGTATCCGATCGATTGTGTGGCTCTGCAATCGGGTTATCGGAAAAATCGACGCGTAAATTATCTTCGTTTATGTGCTTTTTTCTCGGGATCTTTTAATTTGTAACCATGCTCGTATATTTATACGAAGGCAATGGTAATGGCACTGGATAATTTTCTTTTATTTCTCCTAGTAACAATTTTATTTCCCTCCTGCCCCATTCAATCTTTTGAGGGTAGTTGATAGAGTGCACGTTGATGCAAAATGTGTGCAGGTCACAGTAGAGATTGTTCCGAGCGATATCGTATATTGTCGCTTTAACGCTACGAGCTTTTAATTTCAAACAATTATTTTCCGATCAACTGAATCAACAAATTTTAAATTGAAACAAAAACAAATGTGCAATATTTGGTTTTGACAGCAGTAGATTAAATAAATCAATTTAAAATAAAGTACAACTGGTTTTCCGAAACAGTTCACAACAGATACATAATAAAGTAGGTGATAGGTTTTTTTTTTCCCCAAAAACCTATATTTTTATCAAAATGTGCGTAAAGCTTCATAGCCAACGCAAATTGGATACACGAATCGATTTGTTTGTGAGAAATAGGAAAAAAAAAGTGAAAAAAAACTCAATTGCCAATGCTCAAAGAGACACCTTTAGCAAAGAGATAGTCCGGGAGATTAGTAAAGAGATTGAAAAAGTAGATGGGACGAAATGAGATGGTGGTAACAGACCACCTAATCGCAGCCAACTTTCACGGATTCGAGTTCAAATTTAAATCTAAATTCAAACGCAATACGAAAGCAGATACACGCACGTACAAAAAAAAATTCTATCCGACGCCATTGCAGGATTACCACTGTGGTTGGATTCAATTTCGAGAAATTGTTCGTTTCTTCGGCACATACATACGCTGTAGTGTGGTATGTTTTTACACTTGGTGACCAGCTGTCCTTCCTTCAATCTGTTTTGTTTGCAAAAGCTCTCAAACCGCATGGAGAACCCACGCTATGGCAAACATCTCGCTTTATCGCTGTCTGATCGCGATAAAGCTCGCGTATTATCAAAACAGATGTGAATTATCGATTCTATAGTGACTTATGGTGCGGTGGTACGGTTCGAAAATGAGCGGTAAATAAAATCAAATGCATCATGATACTGGTAAATTCTAGAGTTCGTAAAACGTACATGACAACATTCTAATTTTTAAGGGGAATTTAAGTACTAGGATAAGGAAGCCAATGTAATAAGATTATTTTGTTGAAGAAGCTTACGTAGAAAAAAAAAGTTTAAAGACCATGTGATATAATCTTGTTGGAAATCAGGAGCTGAAATTGATCATTTCCATGAAATTCTAACTTTGAGCAGAAATTCTAAGGCTGCTACGATTGAAAAGCGTACGTTTTCCAATTGCATTTGGTCCAATTATAACCTATTTTGTTTCTTCTTCTAACACACCTCTCCAATTTTTTTTTTGCATTAATATTGTTATATGTATCGGATATTTTTAGATTATTCTGTATGATTACTTTCTTTTTTTTTCCTCCATCCTTTCTTACTGTCTCTCTAAAGACACTGTTTTGATCACTTTTTTGTCAAGCGTTGCCTTTTGTTTTCAAATATTTCGGTCAACTTTGCAGCACTGTATTAGAAGACATGTTACAAATCACCCTATATTAATTCTTTGGATTAATTATCGTGAATGATGTTTTGTTTGTCTCTAACTTAGTATCTCTAAAACACTAATAGTATCAAATGTTTTTCTCTGTCAGATTGGATTACAAAACGTCTATGCAAAGCACATTTTGGATAAGCTAATTTTAAACCACGTTTCGATAGTTGATACTTTTACTCGCAAGAAACGATAAATAAAGACTACCGTGAACATTGAACAGTTAATTGTGTAGTGAGGTTGTTAAATTAAAAAAAAATTTTTGGTAATATATCAACGATCTTAAAGAGTATATGATGTGGCGTTCTTTTGTATGTGGAGCCAGCTTTTTGGGGAATCCCAGCTTGTTTAGATTATAAACCTATGTCATGAAGTTGTCGAGTTAGGAGACATTATCTTGAGAGTTTTTGGATCTACTGACAAGAAGATATTTTAGTTGAAGATATTTTATCAACTAATTGGATCATTTTTGACCCCCAGAAGAAATTGTTTGGGTTCTGACATATTGCTTTGAAACTTAGATTTAATGTACTATTTGCATTTATCTCACTTTCCGCCATAAAATTTCGCCAAATTTCACCAAACTCCGCATGACACAAGTGAGTCTCTACTTCCAATCAAAATCAAAGCGCGGTGATCATTAATTTTCTCATCGCGAAGCGAATTACTGGGGTCAGGGGAACAGAGGAAGAGGCGAAATTTTCGGTTAGCCTAACCGAGATTTAATGTATACGAAATCACATCCTGAACCTCCCTATACTATCTCAGCGTAAAAATTACAGCCCGCACACGTCAATCAATCACTTTCTCCGCAGTGGCAGCAACTCCCCAAGCGACCAACAGCCCAGTGGTGGTATTAGCGCGCGCACAACCAAATTACAGCCGAACGCGAGTATCTGTGTGCCCCCGACACTCTCTTTCTCTCTCTTTCTCTGGTACTCGGTGTATCGCTGCGAGAACGTATTTCGCGTGTTCGTTACCACCGATCAAGCCAATGGTAGAATAGATGGGGGCTACAGAGGGTAAAAAGTTGTTTGCCAGTCGCAACACAATTCGACCTCTTTTCTCTTACCCTCCGCTCTCTTTCAACTAATTAGGTACAATGATTAACAATCTGTGGAGCAAATCGATGACGCATCCACGTCGATCGCGTTCTCATGTGAGTACCTATATGTCAATTCTAAGAGCGGAAGAAGAGGGTTGTTGATTACGAACATAATTAATTCGCTGTGATGCTTTCAAAGATCAAGAGCGAGGGAGAGAGAGAGAGAGAGAGAGACAGTCTTCACTGTCTTTAGCTTCAAACTTTATCTTTTTGTTTGTCTTCTCCACGGATGAACAATATAAAAGTATGGCTTATGACAGGTGACTCTACGGGCAGCCTTGATGATTTTCTAATTAATGAGCGTTCGATATATTGACGGTGCGTCGTACCCTCGAGAGATGCTTACATGCGTTAACTATGTTTATGAAATGTTCATTATAAGTAAATCTCTACCCCTAGCTTACCTCTCTTTTTTTCCTCGTGCGAGTGATTAACATTTTGATTAGTTCATGCGGAAGATAATTAAGTTGTTTGTGCATATTTCCCCCTTGATCATACTTTAGTATTGTGTCCATCTACGGTAGAGATTGTATTATGAATCAGTTTTTTTTTGTCGACGAACGAAAATCGAAAAATTGATTTCGTTTTTCGATTAATGAAAAATGTTATCAGTGTTGTCATTATTAAAAAGTACACTGTTGAAAATTTTTTGTAGTTTGCTATTGTACACTTATTATTTGTAAAAATTACACAAAATTTGTGCACTACCGTGTGCATAGTATATAAGTTCAATGGCTAAATAAGACAAAATTTGTGTACTTTTAACACGAAATTCGTGTAATGCTCTTTTGGAATTTTTTAAAAATCCCATGGAAAAAAAGATGTATTTTATAAAAATGACAATATAACCGGCCCTAAGATTTTCAGCTAGTTTGGACCTCACATAACATAGAGAAAACAACAGAAATATTCTAAACACGAAATTTTGAAAATCCTATTTCACACACCAAAATCTCCCGCTTTTGACTGATGCATATACTATGTAGTCAATTTACTGACTTTACTGTGTATACATTATTATTGTGTTACTTGTATTAATTGCTATATTATATAATTACATTATATACGTATATGTTGTAAAAAACTATTCTATTCAAGTTTCAAGTGAAAGATAAGTTTACTCACGAAATATAATCTCCTTATTTCTTACTCTGTTGTTGATCGCCTACTGATCAGTATAATACGTGTTCACTCGACGAATGACTATATTACACTGTGAGCTTGGTCAGCTGAGTGAGTCAGTGGTCAGTGACCTAGCTGAGCTGCGCACTCTATACTGCGCAATGAGCTGCGCAGCTCACCTGAAGCTTTGTTTACAGTATGATCTAGTCATTCGCCGAGCAAACACGTATTCATATACTAAGCAGTAAGGGATCAACAACAGATTAAGATATAAGGAGATTATGGTTCGTGAGTAGACTTATCTTATAATTAAAACTTGAATAGAGTAGTTTTTAATAACGTGTAAGTGTATGATGTAATATTATAAGTAATGTCTTCATATTCAGTTATTTTATCATACGAATACACGGTTAAAAATTTTGTGTAGTTTGCTATTTTACACTTATTATTTGTATCATTGTGCAAAACAGTTGTACTTCGTACACAAAGTTTGTGTATAAAATATAAGTACACTGGCTATGTAACACAAGATTAGTGTATTCTAAATACAAAATTCATATAAAATATAACTTACAAAAAACTTGTGTTGTCAGTTCCATTTTAAATAGAATATTTATGTTTATAATTAAACTGATTTTGAACAGTGATAGAATATTGATTTTATCATCATAGGAAACAAGACAACAAACTAGAACTCATTCTTGTTCACCAGTTATGAAATATTCACGATTTCACAAATACACCGCAGAATACAAATCAAATATCGCATCAACTCATATACCTAAGCGCTCGTTTCCATTAATCAACCCACAAGTATCCAAATGTCCGCGGCACGCACGGCATAGTTGTTCACCTCCACTTTGAACACGTATAAAAGCTCGCGGGTGTTTCCACGCACGAATACGCACGTGCTAAACACTCGTATCCGCGGAAGCAATAAAACGGTATCAAAACTGTTCATTCGTTTCGCCTGCCACGCTTGTACTTGCATAAGCGTCTACAGCGATTTATTCGCGCTTTTTTCCGCACGGACTCGTGAAAACGATTTCACTGACGACTTGTCAAGCAACGGACGCGGCGACAAACGAAAAAAGCGGGACGGGCTCACGTATGCACTATACACGCGTACAAAGGAATGCACACTTTTGTATTTTGGAACTCCTTCTGGTATGGGGACTATTCTGGGATTTCGTGGCTTCTTCCAAAACTATGATTTAGACGGTGACCAATTGCATCTAATAAATTAGTATTCTTGTTGAGTGCAAATTGCGGGGAAAAACGATAACTCTCTTTTTTTATGCTCCATTGTGATTTCATTGCTGAGAAGTTTCTACCAATACAAATAAAAGGCTTAATGTCACGAATAACTCTGAACTACAATCATATTGAATTATTCGTATGAATTTGATCCGCATATCAACCACACAATAGCAAACCAGCTCTGCTACCGGCATCCGCAGCAGCGACTCGTGCGTCCATAGACTCCGAATGTACGTACGAACCCGTTGAATTCCTTGAATTTGTACCCGATCGTCTTCCTCTAGTTTTGCATCCACTTTCAGCATGCGTCCCTTCTCTTCTCATTGTAATTGAATGGCAGAAAGGAGAGGAAAAAATGGGATACGAGGTGCTGATGGTATTTGTAGCAGTTGAGGAAACCGCATTGGCGCACGTAACCGATAATTTCGCTGCAATATGCGGTTTGCAATGGTTCGCGAGGCACAGTACAAAAAAAGCAACGCGCCAGATTGAAAGCTCAAGAGAATAGGCAACTCTGGGGGGAGATGGGTGGGCCGTATTATGGTGCGGGTAAACAATTGAAAAATAAATGATATTTCTAGATTCAGCGCTGTTGGCAGAGCCAAATTTAGATGCTGTTGCAAGGAGTGTCTTGGAGAAAGAAATATTTTCACCGTCTTTTTTTTTCGTAATATTGCCAACAGATGTCAATTTTTGTGTATAATAGTACTCGTAATAGTAAGTGACGAAAATGTTCTCTTACAGGTAGTACCAATTACAAAAATATGAAATAATGTGATTATTTTTATTCTTTATTTTGTATCTCTAGGCTCACTAATACTGATTAAAAAGCTACAAAAAAGCTGTGAGTGAAAAATGTCTTGTTCTCATTCTTAACAGGGTTGATGACTTAAGTGGTTTTTATTAACTTTTGTAGTGATCTTGCGGGTCATGTACTAAGCAAATACTCATTTATATTAATAATATGAATACCCCTCTCATATAAGTTGTTGGCAAACATATAAGGAAACTCGTATTTTTAAAATATTCAGTGCTGCTTGTTAAAAATCATAGACGCATAAATATAGAAACTGTTGCAAGTATAAGGATGTTATTAATTTGTTAGGATTTTTTTTTATCGTAAACTTGTCATGAAAAAGAATAATCATTGAAATAGCCATAAGATTACAGCCACACAAATCGTGCTGTTAGCTCTACTCTGGAATATAACTAAGCAATTATTTACATTTTCGCGTATGAATATTAGTAGCCTCACAATCGGAAAAATCAAAAGGACTTCTGAAAAGAGACCAGTTGTGGCTATTTAAATCTTCTCTGTTCGGCGCAGCGTTTGTCCAATTTTTTCTTTTTATTTTTATTTTACCAGAAGACTACGCCACTTTGGACCTAGCTCCGACATCGTTGATATTCTTTTGGTTATCGATTACAACGGAGAAAGGGCTATTTTTAGAAAAATCGACCGCCCGCGAAATTCCCTCGCTGCTAGAACACGATTTTTACTGCATCAGTTAAATCGAGTCCTGAAATTTATTCGACGTGCACAACGCGAAATCGAATTTTACGCCTCGCTAACTCACTTATTGGACAAGTTGTTTTTATTGCTAATCGATGCTGCACAGAGTCAAGTGTTGGCCATGAAAATCAAATTTATTCCGTAGCCTGCATCCCAAGTGCTCTTCTTGTCAATACGGCTCTCGAAAAGCTTTACTAAAAGTGGTGTATAAAATCCGGTCGAGAGAAGCGTGCACGTGGGCGACAATAAAACGGTGGAAGTGGAAAGTAAAACGAGAACAAGAGAGAGAGAGGATCACCGAGGAGTTATGCAAATGCAAAGGAAGAGTATAGAGCGAAAAGACGGAAGCGTATACAGCGGATAGTATAATGCAAAGCGATAAAAAGTCCGTGACCTTCCAAACGCCGAGGATTATAGCGTCACGGTGAAATGAGAAAGTCTTTGGCGGCGAATAAATGAGTCACAAGAAGAAGAAGAAGAAGGAGAAAGAAAAAATGATTATTTGATGGCCCACTTTGGGGTTTTAAGGCGAAAACCAAACTGTTAAGACTGACCGACTCGGAAAGCTTTTTACGAGTTTCTCGAAAGAAGAAATTACGCATACATAAAACTACAAGTTCGTTTGTCGGAATCTGCGATATACACAACTTGTGTCTTGTGTCAAATGAAACAGCAACTGTTGAATAGTACACCATCATAAACCCTTTTTTTTAGTCTACGAGGTTTCGTTTTTAGATTTTTGTTAAACTATAAAAGATGAAATAAAACCGCTCTTTTTTTTCTTGAGTGATACTTCTCTTGTCCGCATTTCGTGAAGATTTTTTAAAGACAGATGACTCTTTTGGAACTTGTGTGGTATGAACCCTTTTTTGTCATAAGATATCAATCGAGAAATTAAAAATGTGAAGATAAATTATTAGGGTGGAAATGTGATTTTACTTCTCAAGTTATGTTGTTTAAAATGGATCGATAAGTTATTGCAAGCTTTGATGATACCAGGAGAATCAATTTCCATCTTTCTTTTTGGATAGCTTTATGTTTTTCCACGAAAAATGTATGACTTTGAAAATTTGTTTACCATTGACCAGTAAATAGTAAAAAAATCCTCACAAAAAGTTCTTGCATGGACAAAGTATACATCAGCAGCTAAGAAACAAACCACGTATTGGAGGACGACTATATAGTTGATTCGACTGGATTGGAAAGCTCGTACATAGAAGAAGCGGGAATGAGGAATAGGATCAAGGAGAACATCCTTCTCAGCGGGCGTTCCCAAGAATATCAAACTCTTTTTTTTTTTTTTCTTAGAAAAGCAGCACTACCGGTGGAAAATTATAGTACCAAAACCCTAAGTTGTGTCTTTCCTCTCGCGCATATGCGGGTGAAAGGCAAGTGGAATATTTAGTTTGCGCGAGGTAGAGGCGTGGTAAAAGCGAAACGGCTGTTGCCACCGTGAAACATTTACCGTCGTCGAAAATTGTGGTTGCAGCCACCACCATAGAATACATCATGAAAACGTTATTTCACGTTTGGAAGTTGTATTTGCTTCATATCTGCAAACTTAAAAAGAGAGAGAGAGAGCACAAGAGCTGTTGATGTTTCGACGTTTGAATAATTGATGTCTAACCAAAAAGTAAAATTATATTCTATCAAGGATTTAGTTGATTGTAAGATTGCTAAATTATAATTATGTTTGGTTATCTAGAATATATTTGCGTCATTGGACTTTGATATAAGCAACCGGTCCAGAAGAAAAAGTCTCTATATAATAGAAGGCTAGGTCACTTGCAGGCAGAACATAATAAAATAGAGCACACTCGTAAAAGAGAGTGATAAAAAAACTGCAGAAGAAAGACTCAAAGGGGATGAGAAAAAGTCAAATCAAAAGTGAGAAATACAGCAAAATCATTGGGGGCTGGGGGTAGCTGAGTTTAAAAAAAATTCACGTACGTGTAGCTCTCGAGTCACCGAAAAACGAGAGGCAATGAAAGCCGACGAATGCGCTCGACATTTGCCGAATCAGTGCTCTGCCACACTCTCAACGTTATAGTCAAATCTACGTGTCCAAAATCTCCACAGCAGAGCTCTGACCTCTCTCTTTCCCTCTCTTTCTGTATTTGCAATGTACCTTTCACCTCCAACAGAGGCGTGTGTTCACGAACCGGTGGGCATAGACCATCTGTCCAAGAGAAAGAAAGGACTACGCGTGTCTGTAGGGCTAACTTCGCCGCCACACAAACCAATAAACGATCTAATACGAGTGTACGCGTACGTGATGTCGTTGTGCATGCCCGTACGTTTTCGGGTATGCGACGTGGGTTCACAATATTTGATCCGCGGAATTGCGTGAAATTCTCATTTGTTGACGCAGGCTCGTGCCCTTCTTCCCTCAGTTGCGGACACACGCAAGGATGCGTAAAGGACCTATTTTAGGGACATCAGCAGCAGCTTAAAAATCAAGACTTACGATTTTCCAAATTTGATACGTCTAACATGCTTTTTTAGAAGATTTGACCCCAAAAATATCTTTGCTAATGCTACCCTAGCTTGTCACAGCGTACCTTTTATGACTCTATTATCCAGGTTTTTTATTGAGGCTGTGACAAAGTTTTTCAGTAATAAATAGAGTTTGGATTTTGTGAAACAGTATTTTCTTTAATTGAAAAAATAACGCGTAGTTACTGTCCAAGTGCTCCAGAAGTTTATGGTTTTTTTTCTAGAGTTTAGGATAACTTTTGTCTGTCTCTATTTATAAACTCCAATATCTTCGCACTATAGACTCTTTGTTTTTGTTACATTACCTTTACTTCCCCGCTATTTCTTTCTCAGTTTATGATTCTACGACTCCGTACATTTTCACATCTTATCTGTTTGTCGTCGTCTCTATATCCGTCTCTCGGTCTTTGCTATTAATCCTTACGATATCTGTCATCAAATCCCTGACATTGTACTTTTTATCTATATTTCTGAATTTATAGCTTGATATTATATTTAAGAATATTTTTATCAAACGTAAGTATCCGTCTCAGTGTTCATGCCTCTGAAATTATGTCTATCGATATCCATCTTTTCTAATTTTTTTATGTTTTCTGATTTTCTAAATTAGTTCCAACAATAATGCCATTCAGTTAAGCTTTTGTATGCACCTATCCCCTGATATATTAATTGTTATATTTGTCTCCGAGTCTTCATCTATGATTGCCTATATTCCGCCTATATATCTTTGTCTCTAAGTGTGTGACTAAAATTCTGAGTATCTTTAATCTCTGGATCATATTTCATGTATTTGTGTTTGCATACTCCAATGTAAGTGTCTATATTTTTTCTGTATCCGCATAACTTCAGAAACGAAAACCGAAAAAAATCCGGGTCCCTTTTCCATACTTACTTCATTTTTTTGCATTTTTCCCTTTTTTGTTCATACTTATTTAAAAAGATATCGATTATCCTGTTATTCAATTTTTTTATTTTTGTGTCCAAATGTATTTGTCTTTATCTCGATTACTTTTCATTCTAATTAAACCTTTTATGAATCTTCCTTTTGTAATGTTATACATTTTTTTCATTTTAGACTCTAACTCTTTGTTATTGTGACTTGTGATATCAATCACTAAATTGTTACTCCTAAGACTCTATATTGGTAAATCTACCTTTATATCCATATTTTCTGGTTGTCTCTAAATCTCTATCCCTTTTTCTTTGTCTATATGCCTCGAGTCTATGTCTCCAAGCCGTATCAGTCAATTTTATCTGTTTTAATAATCATGTTCTTACATTAGAGTCTCTGTTCACAATATTTCCATCTCTGTTTACCGCCTTTATTTGAAATCGATTCTTCAACTTAAACTGTCGTATTATTTCTTTACATCTAAGTCTAATTCTGGTTTTTCCTTAAGTTTACTGCTACCTCAATCCAACTAAGAGTGTTTCATTTCTATGTCTGTCTAGTATCTTTGTTCCCATTTTATAACTGTTTTCCTCAACCTGTGACTGTTTGTTCTTGTGATTGTATATATGTATGTTTCAATACCTTCGTTTTATGCCCCTGTCTATTTTTTATTTTATTTTGCCCCAATTTTCATATACTTTAATGTGTTTTTTCTTTATTTCTCTCTCTCTCTCTCTCTCCAAACATTTTATTGTCTTTCTGTGTCTTTTTTTTATGTTTTTTTGTGACTTAATTTTAATTATTTTTCGTTTTTATATTATTATTTGCCGTCGAGTTGATGTCTCTAGAACTGTATCATTTATCTCTTTTCATAACAAAAAAGTAGCGGTGTGCGAGAAATCTATTGAGTTAGGAAACAAACGGGAAAACCTTTAGAAGGTCTACCTGAAAATTTGCCTAAAATAACACCCTACAAATGCATCTCATTAATATCCAATCACAGCTGTTCGTACAAATAAAAACACTAAATTCGCTTGCAACGCATCTCCATCAAAAAAGAGTCACAGCCGTAGGCACTCTCTCGATAAACCAATGTATTCCTTCAGATTCAGAGAGCACAAATAAATCCTGAATCTAGTGTACTTAATCTACATGTACATGCTTAAGTCTTGCAATACTATACAAGGCAATAAAAGACTGAGAGGGGTAGAAATCTACGGTTACGTGGACGCAACTCGTGCACTTGAAGCACGCAGTAGAGCAGAGCAGAGAGCAGATCCCCGCTGTTACACGCTATGCGCACTTAATCCGTAAGCGCGCGTCAACCGGTATACAAGATACATACGCAAAGTAAGTGGGCGAAAACATCTCGCGGCGTGAAGCATGCAAGTTGTGTTCAAGTTGTTCCGTATCGGCCGTTAGGCAGCGCATCGGAGGAAGACAGAGAATATTGTAAGATTGCTCGCGCCAGGATGTACAAGTATAATTTATACCGAAGCATGCGCGCTGCACTTCGTAGGTGCACGAATCCTGCGTGTAGCGCGAATGCTCGAAGTATGCACGTGCACGCGAAGTAGAGGCAGCATTGTGCACGAGCAGTCGTGCGAAGTGCCTGTACTTTTGTCTCACTTCAAGTTACCCTCATTTTCATACATATATGTATACTCTTTACAGCTATCTTTCTCCCTCTCTATCGGTCTAGCCGGCTCTAGCCCGAGGCAGCATTCAATTTTTCCGGTTGTTATTCTTGCGCTCTTGCGCGCTCCGCTCTCAAAAACTCTGCTCTTCTGCTTCTTCCTATTTCTATGCCGTCTCACTCGCTTATGCTTTCTTATTTTTTGTCGCTTCTGTTGCTGCTGATGCAAGTCTCGCGCGTGCACATTTATATTTCCCTTTTTGTTTTCACAGTGCATTATCTTCGTACTGACTGCTGCTGCATCTCCTCGGGCTTGTCTTCTGCACTTTCATACATGTCTCTCGATTTTCTTAAGCTCTTTTTCTGTGGAACAATGAAAAAAAAGAAAGGAAGCAGGGGAAAAAAAACACGAAACTAAAAAAGTTCCTGTTTGTTAGGGAAGTAGGGAGATTTGATTTTCATTTGGTACCGCGTTTTCTATTCGTAGACCCGGAGGGCCAGATGATAATTAAGCGCAGAATTTTTCTAAGGGCAATATATCCCGGGTAGCATATACACTTTTTTCGACATAAGAATTTTCTGATTCAATTGTTGATTAATACCAAGAAAATTCAGTGCAAAACTCAATATCGATTGGATAACTTTATTCATACACACATGAATGAAGTAAACGATCTAGGTGTATGGCTGGGTAGATCAAGAGAAGTGGATTTGAGCGCAGTGTTGGCAAAATTTTAGCTATCTAAATTTATGAAGGACTCAAGTGGAAAAGATAAATGCATAAAAAAAGAGGATTGATTACGCGTAAGACAATCCATCAAAGTATCGGAGCAAAGAAGGGCTTCAGTGTGTAGCGAGAAAGGAGGCAAGACTGATCCGAAGAAACCCACAACAAGTCGGCTTACAAAAAGAGCCGGGTACTGAGGCGACTCCGCAACTTCGATAAAAAAATCTGCGAAAGTAAAACAAAAGGAGTCGGAAGAAAAAGTACGTCCAAGGCGTTAACCCGAGCTTACGGGCGGGCAAAAAGTCTTTGACGGGCAAGTTCGAAAGGCCGCGACAGAAAAAGGAGGGAAAAGCTTAGAGGAGAGAAATCACTCTCAACTGCTGTGAAGGTGGAAGAAAAAGAAGAGAAGATGACGGTGAGATAAATGTATGGGCGAGTCTTAGCGGGCGCAAAATCAGTATTTTCTCTTTATAGTCGTCGGTGGTAGCGTTGTCGAGCGGCCGGTCTCTCTAGTGCAAGCTGCACACGGTAACTCACTTATGCTTCACGCTCTACTTATCGGGAAACCGCGACCAGAATCTTTGCCTTTCTCTCTCTGCCTCTTCTTTGCCAAATATATACAGGTATAACTCGAGAAACTGCTCTACAGCTGGCTCTTTAGTATAATGCCGCAGAGGTTAATGCAGTTATAGCGCTCGTGTATATTATCTGGAGGTAGGCTGGAGTGCACTGTCAGCTTCATTAAGGAGATACTAGACTCTTGCTCTTGCTGCTACTTGGTTCCTTTTCTTCGGGTTGGATTCAATATTACGTGCGTTTCATTAATTTTGTGATTCTTCCCTGCTCAATCGTTCGAATAACGGCAAATAATGTACCCTGACAGTGTTTTATTTTACATTTATTTCAATGAGGTTCATCAATTTGAAAAAACGACTTGCTTTTTGGATGACATAGAAAAATAACAAATTTGACATGTGTTTTTCTAAGCAGAAATATTTCAGGCAAGCTTGTTCTTTTGATATCATCTTTTGTATCAATTGAAATCCATTCCCTCAGTCATTCTTATCTTTCATGACGATGTCGCACGTGAATATACCTAATTGCAGAGTAGAGCTCAGTGCAAATTTGCGATAACTACTGAACTGCATAAGCCAGAGCCAAGAGCTGCGTACCTATTTACCTGTACCTACGTAGCACATACAATTAAATTACACGCACACGCACGATATGGGTAGTCAATTAATTAGCGGCTCGTTCTCGTGATCTCTTTCCCCTTACCTTATCTCTCCGGTTCGTGTAAACAAAACGCCAGAAAATAATACGAGACCTTCTTGGCCGTGCCGTTGACCTCGGAGTGCTATACTTTTTTCTCCGCTCTTTTCCCCTACTATACTTACTACTGCTCGCTCAACCCCTCCATAACGACGAAAATATAAAAATCGGTCAACCCTTAACTTACTCTTTCTTTCGCTCCCGCAGTCTCTCGCTATAGTAATTCAGTATGCAAATAAGAAGATGAAGAGATAGAGGGTTAGTCAAAAGAGCTCTTAATGAGGGGCAAAGTCAATTGAACCGCAGGAATATACAGAAAGCCATGCAGGGACAAAAGGTTGTACACTGCAGTAGCCGTGTTTTGGCTCTACAAATTACTTGTATTGGTCACCGATCATACTGTATATGTGTGCTGAAGTACTATCGTGTACATACACAAACTACCACAACTAGAGACTAAGTGAATATGTGGTCATCATCTTATTCTTAATATAATATGTTTATAGCTGCATGGTTTACTTGCTTTTGCATTGTCGTGAACATTCAAGCTTTTTTTGTCATATTCTGTTTGCTAACGTTCAAAAGCCTTGTTTTATTTTCACTCAGCATCTTCTATAACTGTTTGGATCGAGATTAAGTGACATTGTAATTTAATTATGTTTGGCGAGGCCTTGAGAGTATGTCACTTAACTGTGCTATCTCACCGATTCAAAGTATTTGAGTATTTTTATTACAAACATTGTGTTTAGAATAATTAGGAAATCATTATTTGCATAGGAATACATACTTTAAATCTTGTTTTATGAAACGACCTATTAATCTTCAACTGCAATTACAGGGATTATCGCTATTAATTCAAACAATTCAAGAGATCAAGATAGTTTCTAGTTGCCAAGAATAATACCTTTTGATTACTTCCTGTTTTTTTTTTTTTTTTTTTTTTTTTTTTCATGTTACTCTGGGTTCACACACACACACACACACACACACAACGTTTCCAAATCTTAAATAACGGCATAATAGACGCTCAGGTACAAAATAAAGTAGTCCACGTATCAACGAAAAACAAAACTCCTCTACCGGCATACTTCTCATAATAACATGGTTTGTACGTGAGAACTAGTGCTATCATTATTTCGTATAACAACTGCTGATTCAGATTTATCGGCCCATCTCTAAAGAAGCAAAGCTCAGCAATGTAAGAAGCACTATATAATATTAGACAAAGGCTTTTCTTAAAAATGTATGGTTTACAATTCAAAGCTCTTACGTTACACTACATTCTTTTGTGAATATACAGACTGCCTCTCACGGACCTTGTGCATACACTTTCACAAGCGCGCGAAAAGTGTTCTTAATGCTTTTTTGATGCAGGCATTTTGCGCGATGGCAAGATAAATGGGACTCCCCCCTTTTTTTTTCGACGTAATATTTTTATTCCAGACATGCACATGAACTTTCGAGCGAAGCGACGTTCGAGCTCGTGAAGATACTATGAGAATATATTATACATTGAAACACTCGAAAAAATAATTATTTGATCAATCATGCGTCATTTTATTCCGTTTATAGTTTATTAAGGGTGCAGGCTTCTTTTGTGTCAAAAATCAATTAATGCTCCAATTAATGAATATTGACTGACTAATAAAATTGAAAAATTGTTGGCATTGCATATTTTTCCAGTTCCAGAGGCTTGACTACGACTCCACAGTGCGGACTATGCACACGCGCACACTCTGAAACTGTTCAATGTCTACTTGGCATTCTAGTGGGCTAGCTGTCGCCACAGACAACTACTTCCTTGTGACGTCAATCATTAAAATTTCCAGGCATCGAAGCAAAAAAAGAACTACACCTTATACGCTATGGGTAGTTATGCAGCACTTATACAGCAAAAAATGTATTCAAAAAATGGTATGGGTGGACAAGAAGAACTATTTACAGCCGCTTGTGGACTGTTCACGTCTGTAAATTTCTTTCACAATCAACGCAGTATCATACACTTTTACGTCAAAGTGTAAAAATTGGAGGTGGAAAGAGTAATTCTGTTGAATTACTGCTTTCAAAGTAGCGAATTTTCATTTTTACTCTTTTCAAAGGAGGAATTCGAATTTCCCCCTTTTCAAACGAGGAATTTCGGAAGATTACTTTTTATATCGAATCTCAGTTGCAAACACTTACTGACAAACATGTTAAGACATACGATGGAGAAACATTGAGAAGGACTGGGAAATAATGAGAAAATATGAAAGTATAAAGTCAGAAACAAAAATACATCAAAGACGCGGCTATAAAATCGTCATCAAGCGGTTAACAGACTAGACAGCAAGTACATAAACATTTAAAAAATAGCTTTCTAAAATATATATACCATCGAATTAACAACCAAAAAAAAATTGCAAACTTCTCTGAACAATAAAAAAGTGCCATCATCAACCCAGATAAGGTACGATCGAATGTATAAAGTTGAAAAAATGGAAAAAACGAGATCGACGTCTACAGCTCCAATACTATATCACTGACAACTCCAACTGAAACCAGGAGGATCGAGCTTTGGCCTACTACGTCTGATGCTTGGCTCGGTCAGCAGCCCCGATATATTTTCCAAGAGCTACTACAACTCACCGCCACACCATCGCAACCGTACACATCCGTCTCTCCCCAAACGAATCTCTCGGCCAACCCCACAGATATGGGCACGTGCAGCCGATTCCCCCGATCAGTTATGGAGGGAGAGCTGAATTGTTCGCAATGATGGTCGCTTTATTTCGGCCACTGATGCTTCGAAGATCGTGTTTTGCATACTGCCAGCCCACTGGCGATCCAGTTGGCCAGGCTCCCCCATATTTTTCCGCTCGACCGTATTGAAGGGTAGGCACGGGCATTCCTGCGCGTTTATAGTGTCAGAAGTGCTGCTACCTCGGAATGCCGTGAGGAAGGACACCGGGGCAAGTACCGCACGGAACGCTGCCCATACGCACACCCACGCAATAGCTCTTTCCCGATGTGCCGGCTCCTACTCCACCTTTTGTTATTCCTACACTCGAGCCCTACACTGCTGCTGCTGCTGCAGCGTGTCCCGCAGTCCTTGAGGCGTACATGCAGTCCTCTGTTGTGCGCAGCTTGCGCAGGAGGAATTTCTCTCCGCTGATTTTCTATCTCTCTCTCTCTCTCTCTCTCTCTCTCTCTCTCTCTCTCTCTCTCTCTCTCCCCCCCCCTCTCTCTCTCCCTCCCCCCCCCCCCCCCTCTCCCTCCTCTCTCTCTTGGCTCGCCGTTCGTAGTATGCCTTTTACACCCCCCCTCGTACTGCAGAGTAGTCACGCGCAAATTAATCGCCCACGCTCGAGGCCGTTATTTTTACGCCGGGGTCTAGGTGGATCGGTGGATGGATATATACTGTAGAGGGTATACACCCAAACTCTGCGCTCTCTTTTGAGTGAGAAAAAGAGAGAGAGAGAGAGGATGTGCCTTTCGATCTTCTCTCATCAATCTTGCCTGTGATGCTTGTGGCGCGAGATTTTTTTTGGCAAGATCGTGAACCTTGAAGTTCGCGAAAGCGTGCCGAGCAGGGAACTAGTATTTTCAACTCATAAGCTTTGAACTTTAAAGGAAGCATTGAGTCGCGTAGTTTTTTTGTGGTTATTTTTCAACATCGCAAAAACACGTTCATTCATCAACTTATTGATTAAAAAATACAAATTTCTCACGATCGTTCTTCTACCTATCACATTATTCATCCAAACCTGAGCTATCTGTTTATTTGATGTATAGTTCATCATTTTATTCTTTTGCAGTTTCACAATCTGGCAGGAGCTAAACTTCTCTCTTCACATTATGCATACGCTGAATATTACACTTTTGGAGACTTTGACATTTGATGTTCTTACAATTTTACGCCTTAGACCAGTTTATTGATTTTCCGAAAATTTTATGAACATTGTTCTTTCCTACTGCTACCTTAACTTATTTATGCTTCTTATCTCGGTTATGTATCTTTTACGCTGAGTACTGAGCCAATTACTGCGCTATTTATATGTATTATTCTACAACTATTATTCTATAACCTCAAAATGATGATAATTTACTTAATCTCCTCACCAGTCCCAGTAAATCAGCAATGAAGCATTTTCAACGCAAGAAAAACAATACCAAGAGTAAGTAATATGTACTTTTTAAACGCAACGGAGCTCGCACTTACGTATAGGCTTACGAGCAAGGGACACGTATAACAGGAGCAGAAGAGAACAACTGCCCAGATGGCTGCCAGAGTCCGAGAGATCTCCCCTCCCCGCACACGCTCGAATTCATCGGACGCGCGAACGCGCACACAGCACATGTGCCCTCTAAGGCAGAAGCAGCACCTGGATCCATTATTACTATAGCAGCCGACGCTTTTCCGAGCACATTATCGAGCCCAGCACGCAACCATAAACCAGAAACAGAGACATCGAGGCTCCCTTCCCTTCTCACTTTTCACAGTTGTATACCAGCTGATACGCTGCATAATGCATACAAACACATTACTCATAGGTACGGAAAGAGCCGGGCTAACTGCTATACTTTTGCTATACGGTCAACGCTAATGGTATTTGCCGGCCATCGGTATTATAACGATCCTACGTGTGCGCGTATGTGTGTCCATACGTATGTGTACAATAAGCGAATGTACGTAGTATGGTAAAGCCTTGTAAATCGCGCATTGAAATGCTATTACTGCCATTATGGGCTTCCATTCCCGGTCCCCATGTACCCCTCGCGAGTTCACGCGCATAAAAGGCTTCCCGTCCGACTACGAGGCTCGTTTCACTCCTCTCTTTCGTGCACGCTTCGTATAGTCTCTTGCTTTTACGTAATCGGTGACCCCCTGTATATTTATCCCCGTTACTCATTAGTGCCATCTTCGGGGACGCTTTTACGATTACTGTGCGAGTTGTTACTTGGAAATAATTTTTCTCGCGCTTGTTGCTTGAAACGTTCGAAACTGCGTACGCTTCGAGAAACGCACAGGAATTTTCGTGCGAAAAAGTGAAATGAGTGGGCTGTTTCGTGCAAATTTCGAATCAGCGATTTTTGCTCATGAAAGTTTTGTGCAAAGCGTCGCGTCGTTAGAAACAGTATTCAGATTCCAGCGACCACATTACTTGATATGATACAATTTTTCGCTCAACAATATCGAGACGATTTCACACAAGCAATTTTTTTCGAGATAATTGCTGATATTTTGAAAAGCATCTTATTGTCTCAATGTCCTGAAGTCTTGCAAGAACGACCAAAATTATGACCATCTACTTTGCCACTTTAATGCCGTTAAAAAATTTTCAGGATTCAAGTTACAAACTTTTGTTGGAAATTATCAATGAAAGGTAAGTATGTCATTATACGAGAAGAGTAACCGGCTGGTGGCCGACGACAACGAAAATTCTTCTTCTTTTTATCGGGGTCTTCCCGAGTTTGCCATAAGCCCTGTTATATCGAGATTATTAAATTTTTGCACGATCCTCGAACCAAAGTATCTCTCAACTTGCAATAGCAACAGCCTTTTACTAATAGGAAAAAGTTGTTGGCAACGAAAGCCCCGTCAAGTCGAGCGTTTTTTCCTCTGAAAAAGAAACTTGCGCGTTCCACGCGGAGGCTAGACGATCAAAATCAGGGAAACTAGCCTTGATGTACAGCATGATTCTGTAAGCAAATTATGTGTACCTGTAGACCGTCGAGATGAAAGAATGAAAAAGAGAGCTCGAAAAAACTGTCGGCCAGCGTCTCCCTTCCATTGGCCGCGTCTGTCATCGAACGAGAAAGAGTCTACTTGTTAAGTAGATTTTCTTCTTAACTTTTTCTCGTACTTCTTTCTTTTTCGTTCGAGAAACACCGAGTAGATGCGGAAACGGCGATTTTGCGTACTTTCTTGGCACAGGTTGTACAATGTTTGCTGCACGGAGAGACGATGATATGATTGCGTGTACAATATACAGAGTGAAATCGGCTTTGGAATCTCAGAACTTCTTTTTCTCTCGTCGTTCAAGTAGTATTTGCTCGCCGGGGAAGCGAGGAGGAGATACAGAAATAAGAGCTTGTTGAGAACATGCAGGATCCTTCACTTTCCAGTCGTCGACTTGAATACTTGTCTCGAAGTGAATCGAAGTTACCACGGTATTTGTTACTTTTATGGTACTTCGTGAAATTTGTGTTTGACTACTCACGAGTTTATCGCTGGTGCGAGACCTTGGATCCTTATAGTTGTATTCGTTCCTTAGCCATAAAAAATGAAAAATTAATAAAGCTACACGTATGCCTGCAATAAAACAAACCAGCTCCACACGGTAGAAGGGAAAATGTATGACTGTAGTGCAAGCACGCGAGTAGATGCCAGTAGACGTGTATAAAAAAGCACGACTACTGATACATGAAGGCTGACTCGAAGAGGGTGAGAGTGTTCGTATTCATCCCGAGAAAAGCCAAGCAATTCACACCGTCACTACTTGTTTTTCCACTGTTTTTCCGAAAACAATGAGCCAAAAGTGTTCTCGAGAAGATCAAACGTTGAGGTGCAGGTTTACGGAAAGCTTTTCATTATAGCCGACAGAACCAAGCACTTGGGGCGCACTTTTTGCACAACGCATAGAGCTTGTTCCAGACAGCAAAAAAAAAACGGACCGTCAGTACAGAGATGTGATCCGTGTGTGTGCACGTTGAATTATCCTGGAAAAACAAACACAAGAGTACACAACGAGCAACGGTAGAGTCAACGACGACAAAAAACCAAAACAAAAACAAAAAAGCTCCACTAAGTAAAGACAAGGCCGGCGCTTTTCCATTCAACTCGAGCAGAGATTTCAAACGTGTTGAATATGTATATTCATAGTAGGATACATATAGTACAAACGTGGATGTACGATGAAGAATTTTAGACACTATGGCCCTGGTCACATGAATTCTCACTCACCCCTTCGGTGGCGTATTATGGGCTTTTCTTATTACGCATGCTTGTGACCGCAGTCTAAAAGCTCGAGTACTTACTGGATATTTACATTTTAATTTAATGAGGCCGTTATAGCCCATGCTGGCCATCGCTTGCACAAAGCTCTAAGAGGTCGAAAAAAAGGGGGAGAAAGGGGCCTAAATGATTTGATTCTCAAAACAATTTCTCGTGTTTCTATGATTTATGATTTTTCGATAATAAAACTTATAAGGGTTTCAACTAACACATTAATTAAATATGCAGGCGAATAAGTAAGTAAATAATGCTACATTCAAACATTAATCCTCTGAGGAGTGGGTATCGAAAAGCTGCAATTCATTATGCAATCCATATGCAATTGAAGTTCTCCTATTCGTCATCGTGAAGATGCCGCCCTATTTGATACGCGTATAAGATGTGCAGCAAAACGCCAGCTGCTGTGACTATAAAGACGACTGGTAATGTTATCATACAGCGTGTAAGCTTGGTTGTTGTCGCTTGCTTGTAAATGATAGGTGGACCGGGCTGTTGTACCACACAGAGAGGTGAGAAGGGCCTGCAGCTGTACGAGTGTCATGCCGGAAGGCGTCGTTTTCTTCTTACGGCTTCATTTTTTTTCGAAATAGTGTACTCTTTTGATGTGGTTTTAAATTAAATTTATTTTTATTCTCAGCTTGAAAATAACATTTTATTCCGCGGAATTGCCACTGGCGTTTATTTTTATTGTTTTCCGTCGCACGCGTGCTTTACAACTAAGCTTGAAACATTTAACGAATGAGTAAAAAAAATTATGCAAATAAGACGATATCACGGCGTATATTACGCAGCTGACATCTGAGAGCTGAAAAAAAATGGTGCGAACGTAGAAAGAGAAAAAGTTAGGAAAGCGGGTTGTCGGCGTGGAATGTTACTCGGCGGTGCAAGAGAATAAATTGTTATTAAATTCAAATTTCATCCCTCCGCCTGACGATTTTCTCACCTCCATGCCCCCCGCCCCCCCTCTCCCCCCTATTCCTATCATCTTATTTTTTTTCTTTTGAGATCGTTGTATCGCATGTTGTGTGCTCCACTGGTAAAGCAATTTCATTACTTGTACATATGTGCGAGAATGAGGAAGAAAAGAAGGAATAGGTATGCATGCACCCCACGCAATTGAGCAACACGCGTGCGGAGCTGCGAGGAAAAGAATTTCATTTCTCTTCACTGGGTAGAAGCTCCTTCACGACCTCGACCATATAAAAATGACACGAAATATAGATCATTGCCTCCTTACGCGCCTCTTTAACCAGACGAGATGATATTGCAACTCTTGGTGCTCATTGCCATGCACTTATAATATGGCTAATACAATAGAAATATAATCAAACAATGATATATGAAAATAATAACAATAATAATGTAGTTAATATTTACACAGGACAAGTGGGCCTGTTTTTTTTAAGCACAGTCTAATGAATTAAAAAAATTTGTTACAGCGATGACGGTAAAATTTGAAGGAAGAAATGCCTGACAATAAAAAACACAATCTTACGGGACAAATTTTTCGGTAAAATGACATAGAAATAGGAGCCCTAGAACTCTGCGTGGCGATCATTCAAGCGTGATAATCGATAACCTATCGTAGCAGTCTTATCAGTTACGCTTCGTCTCATTTCTTCCGAGAAAATTTCCGTCGCCATTTGATACCATTTTATACCCGTCAGTGGAGGAAGACAGCCTTCCGTACGCATGGATCGTCAGGCACAGGGAGAAGAGCACGATTTATCGAGGCTTCCCGATCCACGGTGAAAAATACACTATGGCAACTTTGCTAAAGCGACGATCTTAAGGGGTCCTCGATTCCGCTTGAAAGAACTAGCAGGACTGGTAAAGGGTCGACGGAGAGTCATGAACGCACCCGTATACGGTTTGTATATTCGTCCATCTCTTGTACTTTATGTGCTTTGTCCCTCAAAAATCTTCTTCATCCTGGATTTGGCCTCTTACTGACGAGGTATTAAATAACTGAGATTGATTTTTTTTCAGGGAAAACTTGCGAGGAAACTCTCGTTTTTTTCGGCCTGAGGAATTTATTTTCAGAAAAATTTAGCACACCAGAGGCATACATACTTTGAAACATACGACACTCGTACCCGCTTTTCACGGCTGACATTGTACGAGAAAAGTTTGGAAAAGGGCCACAGCAGCAGCACCAGCGACCTCGAGAACTTGCCTCAATAAACCAAAAAGTTGGAAGATAGTTTTAAAAGATCCAAGCCGACAGTTATAGCTAGTACTGTGAAAACCCATATCGTTTCTCTAAAAAACCAAGAGGCGCACATAGTTGAAGTCTTTTTTTCTCTTTTCCAACGAATCGCTCGCTTGCCTTCCTCCCCTGGGAAATAAAACGCTTCCACAGGAAAAGCTGGAGAGGAAGGTTGGCTGAGCTGAGCAGTTGCATCTCGTGACCACATCGTCGCGACGAGACGGAGATAAATCGTCCGAGAGATAATTATATGCCTCTGATTCCAGATTATGAGGAGAAAAGCGACACGCAATCTTTTTCCAGCATTACGGTGCCGCAAAAACTAGCCAGCCGTAAACAGATAAAAGACTTATAGATTCTCATGAAATGTGTACAGGTAAGAGCTCTGATGCACCGATATATAGGCCTACTATAGGCTCACATTTTTCGGCGTAGAACAGTATGATGATCTTTTAAGCTCATATTTGCTTGCGGTGAAAGGGACGTATCTTAATTCCGTTGCGGTATCTTTATTTGCTTTCTGATTTGATGACAAGGAATATGACACAATCTCGAGAATATGTCCATCTCTCCTAGTACCGAACACTTGTATAAAACACGTACGCATCCTACAAGACTAAACTCGAAACTCACCACCGTCAAAGAGAATGGGATGAAGACTCGCCCCCCATCCTCAGTTTTATGCCACAAATACCGCCTGAATACAAATTGTTATTAAAATTTTCAATGCTTATCGCAGTTGCTTTTGTCTTCGTATCGCAAAACCAGGGGCCAAGGTGTATTTCCACCAAAGACAGCCTAAACAGTCTCCTTAGTACCATTCTTAAACACTTGCTTGCAGTACTGCCGATTGTCCGCATAGACTGTATACCATATTCCAAATGCAGACAAGATAATATATCACACAGATCGTTGATGAACAGATAAGATAGCAATGGGCCATAGACAAACCCTTGCGAACTCCCAGGTTGGTGTTTATCCAAAAAAGGGCACCACCATCCCGGCACTTAACACACTGGCTTCTACCGATCCTGCAATAACTACCAACCTAACTCTACCGATCAAGCCCGACAGAATGTGCTTCGTTTTCTTGGAATTGATTGCCTTTAGTCCAGACATCACCGGGAATAATCACCGCACATCCTAAAAATTAGGAGATATCTTGGAAACTGTTTCAACCAACAAAGATGGAAAAAAATTCTTGAAAAATTGCAGACGGATATCGAACGCACGATTCCTTGAGTTCATCAGGCTACAGGAAACGGGAATATTTATCACTAAGCACTCGATGCTCCTCAAATCTGGAGGCATACAGTGAGATTATATTTGTATCCCGAGAACTATTAAGTTAGTGCATGTATGTCGACTCTCGGTTAGTTGTCGTCTGGCGGTTTCTCAATGTATTCAAACGAACCAAAGGTATATTCTGTAGGGTGATCAGATCCCATGCACCATATATCTTATCGTCTATTTGTGATGTGTTCCAATACCATTAGACATCTTCGTTCAACAAAAAGAACAAAAACATTCCCATTTCTGAAGATACTGAGACTTACAAATCAAATTTTTCGTTGCGTGCATATGAGCCTCATAATGTGTATGATAAAGTATTTTCATCTGAGCACCTATGTAACGCAGCGTATTATTTGTTTCATCTCTGCACAGCCTTTTTTACTTTCGTTTCTCGGCTTTTTTTCTCCACCCCTTCGTACGCGGTAAGTACGTACTCTTCCTCACTACTGCTCGTGCTTTTGCGCTCCTCCTCGATTACAATGGCGAGAACACGCGGACACGAGAATACATCATACTACTCTGCTAGAGCGTGTAAAAAAGTAGAAAAAAGAGGGAACGGTCGGCAACGGCAGCAGAAAACGAAGCTCGCGCGAAAAGTCAACAAAAAAATACGCTGACGTTCGTCGCCAGCGAGAGTTCCACGAGAAAATTTCGCTGTAGAGCTACTACCACCTTCCTCTCCTCGGACAGACGCGGACGTGTGTGGTTTGCTTGAAGTGGTGGATCATTTGCCCCCTCTGGTTTTATGCTCGCGCCCTGTGTATTTGATTAAGGTAGTTGTATCCCAAATTCAGATGATGATGAGATCATCATGAAACTTTGCACACAGCTAAAATATTATCTAATAAGTTGTCTGTTGAATTTTTGTGATGTTAGGGTTCCTAGGAGGCCAAATATCAATGTTTTTATTTTTGTAATTTTTGAAACTTTACCATTGATGCTTATGGAGAAATGCCTTTTTCTGTGCTTTAATAACATATATCATACGAAATGATGATAAACTTTTTACGATATTTTGATGTGCATTATACAAATATCTAAATTATCTTATTTCATTTTACAAAACAGCTCAAGGGTGCTTGTGAGATAAGAAATAAGTAAATAACCGTCTTAAAAACCGCCAAAGGTTATGTTTTGACACGAGTGTGAGAAGGACATATCACATACAAAGTTGTAGAACCCGTTACATTGACTATACCGTGGGATACAACTACCTTTAGACACCGCTGCAGCCGAAATCGGAAAAGGGGTTGGGTGAGGGCGAGAAAAAGAGGGACACCGTGCAACGCTTTGACAAATGAAAGTGAGAAATGTGCTTTTTTAATGTCTTTTTTTATCATCTTACTTAGCATCGTAATGATTGTAGTGTATGTGTATATTCTGCTATTCTAAGATTAAAAAGCTTTAGTCTGCATGAAAATATGAGAATGAG
The DNA here is from genome assembly GCA_030522625.1 of Copidosoma aretas. Classification (NCBI taxonomy): domain Eukaryota; kingdom Metazoa; phylum Arthropoda; class Insecta; order Hymenoptera; family Encyrtidae; genus Copidosoma; species Copidosoma aretas. Next base: position 35,878 of record JAPYYV010002814.1, read on the forward strand.
GAAAAATTTATGAATAGAAACATTAGACTGCATATGATACACACACACGCATGCAAACACTTAACTTACGAAGATAAGTATCAAACCACTGACTACTGCAGAAACTACCAACTATTCAAAAATATAGTCATATTTTTGTAAGGCTTAGATTTTTCTCAAACAATAGGGAACACGGTAGTGTGGCGTGATTTACAGAGCTGTTAATAATAGCAAAGTTTTTTCCTCCCTAAAAGCCGCAAACCATTTGAAAAATCCGATGCATGAAAAAAGCCGACGTGTAAAAAATTTCCGAACATCGAATACATTCAGCGAGGTGGCTAATTCACGAGCTGGGGTGTAGAAGACCAAGAATTTGTGTGTGTGCAACCGACAGCAGTATAGCACTAGCTCAGGGGGTGGAGAGAGCCGTAGTTATATATAAAGGATGGATCCGACCCAGCGATTGTTTGGGCGTCGTCTGGTGCTGGCGGCATCGTTTTCGGAAAACTCGCTCCTTCTGTGTGTTCTGCTGGGGGGTTTCCAGACTTCGTAGACCGCCCCGTCCTTGTTTTTCTTAGAAGGGTTACGCACAGAGCACAAGTAGAGAAAAGCAAAAAGTTTGGACGCATTCCAAAAGCAAGTGAATGAGCGTCTGCCGTACGCACCCTAACCTTGTAAATCCTGGCTTGGATAAGGCAAACGAAGGGATGGCAAGTCCGATTGGTGCGATGGTTTGTTATATATTGTGCGTGAAGTAAGAGCAGGAGCAATCCACCTGTCTCATGCAAATTCACATTTCATACGTTCTTTTAGAATGGTTTGACTAAGTTGCTATTGGCTTATTTAAATGCAGGACAATTTAGCGCCGAGGAGCAGGATTCAGGTAGAAGATGAGTAAATCATTGTTTTTACACTTAAATGTTTTAAAGATTATTGGTCTCGTTATTTCAAGGTTCGAAAGTGTCAAATTTAGTTGCTTCATGAATGAAAAATTTGGGATGGATTACACGCTAGTTTGGGAATTGGGATACAGTATGTCTCTAATGTTGATGCGATACTGTGTAAGATAGCGATTATGGGAAATTAGTCGATGTGAAAACAGATATAGTGAAAAATTGACTGGTATTTCTATGTCCGCTATTTTCTTTCTCATAAGAATAATAATTGTTTAATCGAACGATGGAAACCTAAAATTGTTTTAAATAATTTTGTGCTAAGTCAAATTGATTATGATTTCTATCAGTAAGAACGATATTATGTAGGGTTACAAGAGGGATCTTTAATCGACTGATGCAGAGTTGGTTTCTGAAATAAGAAAGTATGGAATTAGGTCCCGGTCATTAAATCTTACTATCAAGTTGGGTCAGTCATTAAATTCTAGTGCCAGTTAGGTTCTGACTGATTATCCCTGACCAAGTGGAATTTTTTTTCTGCTGCACTTCATAAAAGCTCTAATATATCAGACTCTAATATACTCTCAAACAAACATTTGTCTCGTCACACTTTATCCAGGCTTCGAACTTACTCTATAGTAAAACATGAAGATACTGGGTTATAAATCTGTTTCTGTAAAGTAAAAACTTGTCATGGTTTGTAGAAAGTACTCTTTTTACATAGACTTCCGTTTTAATTGATTTTATTGCTTCTACAAATATCAATGAATTTAGCTTGAAACTATGAAATATTCTATTAAATTTATAGTAGAATGCCTCACAACCTCAGTTGTTCGACATATGGAACATGAAAATTTTTCCTACAGTGTCAGAAGCTTCGGCGCATCAGGTTTGATGTGGTTATCTAATATTTAATCACAGAAGTTTTCTACTTGCTTATTCTTTGGAATTGTAAAAATCAAGTGGGCAGTGAAACAATCGTTTCCGTCGTTTATGTATAAAAAAAGTTGGCCATAGGAAGATTTTAGGAAATTACCTATTTTTGTCATTGTAGTATGTAGTGTATACTGGATGAGAGTCGACCCAAAGAAATCTTTTGGAAACTGTATTACCATATCCCTATACTCCTTTATTATAGGCGTAGTATAGTCCAGCGACACGTTAGCGATGTACTTCTAAGATATAAGAGAGAGTTATATACTTTAGTTTTATATACCCCAAGACGGAGGAGGTCCACTGATCAATTATCCGATGAAGCATGTTAAAATATCTCAAGAGCACTTCATCGAGAATAGAGAGAAGTAGAAAAGTTTAAGTTTCAAACTCGAGTAGTCTAGTTGGATGTGGTTTTATAGAGTCATCGATGGCTCAGTGGTTGGTGTGCTAGCTTTTTAGCCAGACAGACTCGAGATGAAAATTTTTCGGAAATTTCTATTTTCGAGCTGTTTTCGGTGGAAAAAGTACCCATGACGCCGGAAACACACATCCCTCCCGATTTCATTAGGTGAACCGTGATTTCTCCCGATGATGTTCTGGACCTGAGGGTAAATTCCTCCTGGGGGTGTTTTCGGCACGCCTGTCTGGCTCCGGTCAGTGGGTTTCCGCTGGCAGAGGTGGTTAATCAAATTTTCCGTCAGGGAAGCCAGAAGTCTGTCTTCCTGGCTAGATGGGTCTTTGGCCGAGGAGGGGGGAGCGGGCAACGCCATGGCCAGTTCATCCAGTAAAGTCATTATCAGTCCTCCATCCATTGGCGTAGCTAGACGAAAGGCAAAGTTCCCCTCGTCTAATCCCTTTAAGCGCGAGCTCGCCATAGAATTTCTCTGTTATATACCGTCATTTACTTCTCACTCTGAAGTACTGTGTCTTCTAGGGAAGCATAGTGTTGTGCACTGGTCTCTATGCGTGGAGGTTAAAATTAGTCGGGCACTCGGGTTTATCCGACACAACCTCCGGTTCCCCGACCAGGGGGTGTCTTTAGAAGATTTTTCCTCCTCATCCCTTCAAACAAAAAAAAAAAAGAAAAAAAAAGATTTGGTTTAAATGAACAGTGACATTTACTGATTCATGAACTGATATTGTTTCTGCCGAAATACTTGACTGTTCTCAAGCGAGCGAATTCTTTTTTGCGGCTGGGCGGACTCATACGCTTGCAGACACTATAATTTCAAGTGATTGACAACTGGTGACTGACAGATGGTATCAGCCGATTACACACTTTTGTTGCGCAGCACTTCCAATTCGGCGCAAGTATCGAAATTTCAATAAGTAGCGCACAGTGGGGAGAATTAAGGTTGTACGTGTCAGAAATCTAATATCTCGAGAAAGACAAAAGAGAAATGGATTTTTTTTTTGGAGTTTACTCCTAAGATAATAGAGAATACAGGGAAAATATAGAGAAATAATAATTATGAATTCCTAACCTTCAAATTTATAAAGAATGTTGAAAAACCACGAATTTCGTGTAAAAAATCATAAAAATTACTCAAATATCTTTTGTTTGGATTGTTTCTTTATTTTTAATTCCTGTTACAAAGAATATAATTCAGTATTTATTATCCTAACCTCCAAGATCCCTTAAACTCTATTATGCTATCTTGCCATCCCCAAAGTCTACGTGAGTACAGCACATAACTAAGATATCCGTTTGCACTTAATTTTTTGACTGTATTATCCGTCAGACTAATTTTTTTCTTCTTTAAAGTCCCCGTTTAACCTCAAAAAATTTTTGTAAACAGCACAGCTAGAGCTTACATATTTATTATTTACTTAAGAGCTTACTAATTATTCACTTGATTAGACTGTTGACTATGATGCCTTATAACGAATGCTCCTTGACAAAACCGTCCTCCAAGTAAGCTTTTCAACCTCATATTCTCCTAACCTAACTTAATCTAACCTAAAAATTCTCATATCAATCAATAAATCGATCTTACAACGTATGTAGCCTACATTTGAGGCATTGTAATTTTAACTCAATTTATTCGACGCTAGTTTCTCCGATCAAGATATGTCCACTCCATAACCTATAAATCTCAACTTTGAATTGTCATTAGTTTAGGTACTTGTTTGTTGGATCTGTGGTTTTTAATGTCTAAAAAAGTATTTTTCAGGATTTTACTTTATTTGAAAATAAAAAATATAGATCCAACAAACAAGTATCTGAACTCATGAGAATTCAACGGTAAGATGTATAGGTTTTGGAGTAAGTATATCCTTGTCGGAGAAACTAGAGTCGAATAATTCGAGTGAAAGAAGTATTAAGCTCAAAATGTAGACAACATACGTAGTAGGATCGATTTATTGGTTGTTATGGAATTTTTTAGGTTAGGTTAGAAGAATGAGGTTGAAAAGCTTACTTAAAAGACGGTTTCGTTAAGGAGTATTCGTTATAAGGCCATCACAGTCAACAGTATCATCAAGTAAATAATTTATGAGCTTGTAAGTAAATAATAATTATATAAGCTCTAGCTGTGTAGTTTGCAACAATTTTTTGAGGTTAGATTGAGACTTTAAAGAAGAAAATAAATAATCTGACAGACAATACGGTCAAAATCATTAAGTTCAAACGGATATTTTGATTATGTACTGTATTTACGTGGACTTTAGGAATGGCAAGACATCATAATGATTTTTCCTGCACGTACTTCATGGTTTTTCAATACTATTCATTAATTTAGAGGTAAGGATTTTATAATGAACCTTTTTTATATTTTTTCTCCATTCTCCATCATCGTAGGAGTATGTTAAAAAAAAATAATCTATTTATCTTTAGTCTTTCTTGATCACTGTGTGACGCAAAGGTTTAAAAAATATAATGCAATTCTATGGAAATAATAATAAATGTTAAATTATTCAATAATTATTATTTTTTACCCATGTAATCACTTTTTTTGTCATTCAACACCGATAAAAGATACAATGATAATTTTTAGTACAAGCCATTCGCACTACATTAATATAACCTAGACATGGGCACTTGACATAAGGTTGTGAAACCAAGAATGAGCGATACATTATGTAAAATGAACCGGTTCATCGCTATTCGAACAGCAATAAAAGTGAAGTCTTACTCTGGACGCAATGATAGTTACGCTAGCAAATGTACTGAGAGAAAAAGAGGGAGGAGGCGTGCCACAATAAATTTGGCTTAGGGAGCGTGGATAAGACGTTCACCTTGCGAAACATTTGCCTGTATCATTGTATCATATCGTCTAAATGCGTCTCCTGTGGCGCGTATCGTCAGTACACCGCAGTGCATGGTATAATGGGTGAATGCAGTTACTTGCATGTAGTAAGGCAGACAGAAGAGAGAGATCCTAACCGTTGACCACGACGATTACGGACTCCCTTTCCCCTTTCCATACGCTGCCGTTTGCAAGGAGCGCATATACGTATGCATCATAGATGAGCAGAAAATGCACCAGGGGATAGAGGATATCATAACAGCGCAGAGATGAGGCTCACACTCGTGCACGTGAAATTAACTGTCCCTACATCCCTTACGTGTCTATCTGTTACCTTCGCCCTCAGATAGATAGGCGTAGTGCATAGGTATGTCAGAGAGGCTCAGGGGACAAGTCCTCACGAGATTTATATTGAAAATTATTATTGCACCTTTCATTAGCTCGTCATCTCTGTTAGCATCTTATATGCTAAGATGTCGTGTTTTTTCTCTGCCTGCCAAAGATAAAAATAATGTATAAACGTCAGTAAAAGTATATTAAAATAAACTTTTTTTTCAAAGAATGAAGATCCTAACGTTCACCAGTACAAAGGCGGTTCTGTTTCTATTTGCGTACCTAGTAACAAAATTCTTTTTATAGTTGATTAGTATGTATAAAATAATACGTCAACGATATAACTTGAACATGATTTGATTCTTTGTAAAAACTACTATGCAGTGGCTAAACGTATATGAGTTAGAGCATTATTTTTTTCTACTAGCTGCAATTTCTACAACTCCGAAGAGCATCCTGATCATGAAACATAATTATAGGATTCTACTTTTGATGCTACTGAGCCCCAAACTAGCGTAAACTATGAATATACTCTCTTTTAACTGAATCCGTGAAATTCTACTGATTGGCAGTGAAAATTATGTCGCTGCTGAATTAGTTAAACTTAAGACGTTATTACAATGACCACCAACGTTAGATCTTGGATTTTTTTTATTGATCAGTTATTAACTACAAATAAATGACTGATTTGTAATGAAAAGTCAAGATTTTAGGTTGGTGCTAAGTGTAAACAACGTCCAAGGTTTCACTGATTCAGCAGTGACTTAATTCTCGCATCTAATCAGTGACATTTCATTCATTTAGTTTGAAAGAGTATACGTGAATACATAAATATGTTTATTTGTACAATTTGTAGGAAATGACTATCGCAGAAGATATCAGAGTTTGGTCGTCAACATTTTAAGATAATTGTAACCAACAGGTATTCTATTAATCAAAACGTCATAAAAAACTACAACATGATGGTTATCATTACTTGTAAGACTTTCGTCACGTATAAATTAAATGTAGCAGTCACTTAGTAACGTTGTTACTGGGCAAGTTTATTGTAAATTTCTTTTAAGTCTTGGATGTAAAAGTGCGTAAAAAAGTTAAGATCATTTTGGATTGTTAAACTGTCATCACCGACAAACTATTCATTATAAACTTTGTTAAAATAAAATAGTTTGTGTCTTTATTTGTGTCTTTAATACGGAACGCTAAACATTCATTGTTATGAACTCTAAATTTTTCAAGAAAAATTTTGTACGAAGCTTAGATACTACATGAAAGATTGATTGTTTGTGGCTTTAGTCATGGATGACTTCTATTTTTGATGATTGCATGATCTAAGTCAGTCTACAACGATAATTAGTTGATTTAGGGATTTGAGATGAACTTCGACTAAAGCCGCATATCATCGAGTTCTTATTCGATAAAATAAGTACAGAAATCTGTGTACAGAACCATTTATTGTTTGAGATGAAGACAGCTATTATCTTAATTTTTTTATTATTAAAACAACAATCGCGTTGTATCTTGTTTATTGAACAGAATGATTCAAAAAGGATAGCTCATAGATCACTCATAAATTTGCATTGAAATATAACCTTGCAGCCCACCATTGCATGGTGTCAAACTGTAGCTCCGTTATCTAACAGCAGTAACACAAACAACCCTTATTCCCTCTCTGTTTTAAAATAATCTTTTATTCGCAGTCATTGTGGCGGTTAAAAAAAAAAAAAATGAAACGGCCAGCCCAACACATCAAGGCTAATCTTGCTTGCACCCATTTCTGCATGAAATCTCTTTCATATGCGCAACCCCAGTGCCTGAGCATTTAGCATTTATTCCTGATAAAAGCGGCAGAGGCGAGCGAATGCCGCTCTCGAGTGGGCGTTCATGCACATACATAAAAAAACTCACAAACACGGCAAGGATGTACACGCGCTTTTACGTACTGACCATACATCTGTGTACAACACACTCACTATAAACATACATACTATGATCTCGTAATGGCCTCTTCACTTTTCGACTCGAGCGGAGCCAGTCAGTGGTGCTTTCGGACAGCGGCGTGGCTGCAAGATCTCGAATGGCGCCAACCGCCAAGTGAACTGTCATGCACGCGTGAATATTGTACACCCGCGAAATCCCCTCGAAAAGAAGATTCTAGCGACTATACACCGCTGCTCGACTCATCCATGTGAATGTGTGTGGACACGTGGTGCTGCGACGTCCAGAGATAAAGAAATTGCACGTGTACATACATATGTTCCTTCTCTCTTCCTTTTCTTGTACGTTCCCTTTTTCAAGGTGAAGAAAAACTTTTTATGGCTCTGACGGGGCAGCCACAGTTATTATTCAAGCTCAAAGTGACGCTTGTCAATTTAGCGATGCTACAGATTGCTGCAAACATTTTTAATTGTTCCTCTTTTTGTCTTTGCTATCCTGCACCTACGGACGATATAATTTATTTTCAGAAAATGGTAGTTGTTGTCAGAAAAAGTCGATCTTTGTGCAAAGTAAGTCTTTGAATTAACTTTTTTTTAACAATTTCATCATTTTCAAGGATCATTGTTTGAATAAAATTTACAATATTTCACGGTATTTTAAAATAATCATAGCTATAATTCCAGAAAATGTCCCTCTAGAAATCAATGAATACCCAACTCCATAAGGAAAACAAATAGCCAAGAGGAGGTTGACAGCCTTAATTAAATTTTCCTCCACCATATCACTCTCTTGCCGAAAATAGCAGCCCATGACTCAGGCTGGCAGCTTTTCTCGTATCAGCCACTCAACAGTACCGCACATACATGTATCATCTTTTTGGCTATAACACTGCCGTCCATCTTCATATTAAAAAAAAGGCTGGCGATCCTGGCGCATACACGATTCCAGTATACGTATACTTTAGTTCCCTTCTCTGTTTCTTACATCAGTGTGAAATAGCGATTCATCCATCCTAAATTCGTCTCACTCTTTTTTACACCTACAAACGTCTAAGCGCAAAGAAATGAAGTAATAAAATCATTGGTCACAGTGGCAAAACCATAGTAGGTTAGAGTAAGAGAGCATTCGTTTCATTTGATGCTCTCTTGTGTCATGTACTAATGGAGTCCGTTTGTTCCAATATTCCAGCCGACTCCTGAATATATCTGATGAGACTCTTGGCTTTCGTGTGCCTGGATTTGTACCTATAATCTCTCCCCTTTCTCTCTTGGGATTATCATACGTGAGAGAATACAAAAACGTGTAATTCAAATAGGATTTAATTTTTAAAAAATTATGTTTAGCGAAAGTAACAGAAGTGAGTAGTCACGGGGGCAAAGCTGTCAAAAGCAGATGTAGAAGGTTAATCGTTTTTCAATTTCATTTGTTCTACGTATGCATTCTGAATTTTTTCCTGAAAGCAGATGTTTCTGTCTAAAAAATTTAGCTAACTGAAGGGTCTGTTGCATGAAAATACTATTCTTGATAACAGGAAAGAAACCAAATAGGCTCTGGATACTGATAAATGAAGAACTTCTTTGTGCATCTTATGTACGCATACTGTGTATATAGTGTTGTACTGCAATATTTAATGCTCAGTTAAGATATTTCTGTTCCTCGCAACGAGAAAATATAAAGTAGTATGGACAGCCGTCACTTACGATTCGAGGCAAGAGTGAGTCTATCAAAAAGGCATTTGTCCTAATGCCAGAATCGACTTGTATTATCGGCTTTATTGGCAGCTAAAATAGATCAATTGCAAACGATTGTCATTGGGAATCCGTCGCCAAGTGTGTTGAACCGAAGACCTTTGCAAAAGTGAGACAGAAAATCCAGAGGCATCCAAGCCTATGTGCAATACTCTATGCTTTCTAGCGAGAGGAGGAAGTTAGTTGAAGAAGGAGTGAGGGGAGACTTCAGACTTCACAGTCTGGATGAAGGTGGTTGGGGGGAGGGGAAATCAATTCAATTTACAGTGCGCGTGTCTCGGCATAATTAGCCCCCACAGACGCAGATAGTTGCCAGACTTGATGAAGGGGAAGGGAGAGAGTGATTGACCGAGCGAAATGCCGCGTTCGCGTGTATAGAAGTGCACATGTAGGCTTGTGAGCGAATAAGTTTATGTTATGTGCAGCTCTTGCGTTTTCTTGATGTTTAGCTTCTTGCAATGGCATGTGAGTGCCTTCTCCCCGTGTGTACTATTCTTGTGTCTTTATTCTTGCTGTGATTAGACTACTTTTTTTTGTATTGTTTAGTTAAACGCATTGATAATTTATACCAAATATAATTTCCCAATGAGTTTGAAATGTTAGTAGACAAGGATCTTCTGACGAGTTAGATTGATAAAATTGAGTACTAGGTGGAATAATATCACAGCAACACACATTTGATCAATGGGAAACACGGAAGAGCTGGACGGTTAAAAGATTTTTGAAGGTTTATTCTCATTAATTCCTTTTTGGATGATAAATTATTGTATTGAAAGAAAAGCTGGATAAAATATCAATCACTTTTTGACTAAGATAGATAAATTATAAAATGAGCAAAAAGATCAGGTGTGACGTATTAACGTATTGGAAAAGAGGGGATCCGAGTGAACACCATGGATCTACGAGACTTAAATTTCTCACAAATGCTCCTTTCGCCTACTGTATTTAATATATATGTACACAAAAGCTTCCTGCGAGAAAAAAAGCAGTGTGTAATGCCCCTAATTTCGGAGGTATTTAAAATCATCGATTAAGTGACTGTATTGTACGATGTCGTTTAATGTGCATATATACCAAACTAAATTTCGTTAAAAAATTCCAATTAGGGCGTTAAAATTGCCTAAAAAGTACCATTACGGCGATGGCAGACGTGTCATCACCATGTTGCTTTTTTGAAGCGTGCGGGATGGATTTATTAATTTCGAGTGCGAATGTCTACCGTAAAAATCTGGAAACGACGTATAGACTCTGGGGTCTATTATTATAGTAAATATATAAAAGACATTCGAGCACTCGAAAAGGAGAGTAACTTAAATGTCATTTGAATGCACATATTTGAATGTGAATTTCCAATCGAGTTTCTCTTTGTCATAAGCTTGTATTTGAAATACAAGCTTATAATTTTTAGATAAACAAATTATATTTGAATTTGATTGGTCATTACCGTGTATGTGTCGATGCGCGAACGCTCACAGTAAAATACATGTAAGACTGCTGTGTTTTGTGTTTCAGTCTTCTACTTAGGGACACTTTCTATATCATGTCAAATTGTTTATTGGTGTTTCTCTACCGCGTCGACAATTGCACCACCACAGCAGGATCCACATTAAAAAGAGTCATGTACAGGTAGGGTTTGTGTCTCGAAATCCTTTTCTTCTCAAGACTCGGTCGTATCTCTGAAGACATATACACGCATCCATGCTTACACTTACATTTCGTATGCCAGGCAGACCTACACCCTGAGTAGAATTCCTCCGATGCTGCAGAGCTCCTTCTCCTTTTTCCTGCTACCCCTTATTATCTTATCTTCTCTCTGTATATTCCATCCTACGTTCTCAAGATCTTATTTTCTTCTTATCTTTTCCCGTGTTTGTGCATTCCCGATTTCGAGGATTTATGTAATCAATCACACGCGAAACGACGTCTTTCGTTCTTCCTTCCGTAGACGAAAGCGATTTCGGAGAATCAGCGCATGGTATGAGTACGTGGCATGAGAGAAGAGAAATTTTCCCGAGCTTCTCATTCCACGTGATACTAAAAAGTTTTATTTTGATAAGATATATTTTCTTTGAACAGATACGTAATTACGGAGTCATGATAATACTTCATAAGTTTGTAATCCAAAGATCAAACGAATAAGTATTACGCACGCACAGTGAATCTGGTTGTTTTGAAACTTTTTAGAGGCATAGAAAGTTTACCTATTCTAAAACGTTAATAGTTACAGTACCCGTGTGATTTGAATAAAAAATGTCTTACGTTTCAATATTTTATCAGATACTTTTAGTGTACACTCTATTGTATACAATACAATATATACTAAGCTATACATCTTCAATGATAATCGCTGCAACACACACCCACCCATAGAACGAAATATTTTAATCTACTACAATTCCTTGCTCACCCAATGCCGTCAGCTACTAGACATTCAGTTACATACTGAAAGGCCCTCATTGACACGATTATTATGATTATCGAGCTCAAAACGGACCGAGGTCGTTGTTTGAGCTTAACTATGCGTACCAGGTTATGTCCCTACATAATGAATCAACATGTGCGTCGAAGAAAAGATTTTGAAGATCGAGTGTTTAGAGATGCGTTGTGGGACGTTGTTCAAGTGTGGAGCCGGGACAAACATCTCTTCGGCTACAGCATCCGTACGAAGAAATAAAACTTATCTCGAGCGACTTTGCTTGGTTTGACGTGACTGTTGTTTGCTATGCTTCGATTTGAGAGCGATCACACGAACAATGGCAGCCAGAAATAGAATTTAACGTGTCTTTTCCTTAAGACTTGAGTATTTGCAAGGTTAGTTTATAATAAAATCTCTAGAAAATCGTGCTCAAGACGATGAAATCTCTGTAGTTGGATTGTATTAAGGTATTTTTTACGTATTGTATAACAGTCAAACGAAAAAGTGCTCTTATGTAGAGAAGTAGATTGTTATTTTCTATAGTATTACGCCATTCTGAGACCGAATGTACCACCAGAGTCAAGTCATCACGTTATGTTTCGACAAAAACTTCTAAAACTTACAAGTAAGTTGAAAAATATCTAATTGCATGTTATAGTTGAACTTCTAGACCCGAAAAATAATTGACGTCTGAACTTTTAAACAAATATTCCGTTTCAAAAAAGCTTTAGGAGCGTGAAGAGCTTTGCTGTATGTGCCAACAAACGAAAGTGCTGAATCAACACGTGAGATGTATACGGCTCTGAGCATGGGATTTATGTAAGGGATAGCAACGGACGTATGGTATAGGAAAGTTTAATACGTGAAAGCAAAATATTTTCATGGGCGCTTTCACTCCATGATTATATCTCAGTTAATGTTTTTAGAGAAAATTTTCTCATAACGACACCGAGTGATAAGATGATTGATCTGTTGATAGTGATAACAGAGAAGTGTTGAGTGAAATATAAAGATCGCAATTAGTCGATATCTAAACCATGTTGTATGTAAAATAAGTGATTTCGATCTTCATACAGATGCATCATTCACCACTTGGTTCTGACACCATTAGGTAACTAAAAAGTTTATACGTAATAACAATTCTGCCATCACCCCCATACCATAAAAAAGATTCTAGGTTACGCATCGAGAGTGCAGCTCAGCACGCGTAACAACTACTTCTCTTTTCTTTACTTACTTCCTTCCTTCTTTCCTTCCTCTTTTGATGCAAGTACGGTCACTGACCTATAAATACGCATTGGAATTCGCTGCTCCGAGGAGACGTTCGCTGATCCGTAAGAAGGTGGTGGTAGTAGTCGCGTGTTCGACAAGGTCGGAAGCA
>JAPYYV010002815.1:0-20623 GCA_030522625.1 Copidosoma aretas
TAAAAGGATATAAAAACAAATATTTCGAGCCTTAAACCATCGAAATTACTCGAAATGTTTCTAAGTTATGAGTGATTTTTCACGAAAATCTCAGTATTTCTTTAATAAGAACTATGCAAAATATTTTATCAAAATTATTTAAAATGGAAAATAGAGTTCTTTTGAAGCTCTATCGAATATTACAATTTAGAAATTCGAAAATCAATTTTGTAACCCTTAACGAAGTAAAAAACCTGTTTATTGACCATAAAAGTCGTTATAAAAACCTTAATGAGGTATAAAACTTAAATTTTTTTTCCGAGTTGCCATAAGGAGGTTGAAACAGAAATTTTAAGCCCCAAATCATTTAAATCGACTGTTGGGTTCCTAAAATATGACTGATTACACACACACACACACACACACACACACACACACAGACACACACACACACACACACACACACACACACACACACACACACACACACACAGAGAGAGTCAGACAGACTTTTTCTAAAAAAGGTATTTTTTTCATTTTAGACACTATATGAAACATTTCTACCGTATTTCTGGAAAAATTTTTTTTTTACCGATACAAAGCTTCCTTTACGAGAAAGCAAAATACTTAACGAAATTGCTCGTTTACTAGAAAAAGATACTGCGAAATAATCAAGAGGCACTGAGTAGTACAGAACAAAATATTAGTGAGGTACCCACAATATTACGTTGTCATGAGATTTCGTAGAAAATTGCATTTACACTGCCACAACTCGACTCGAGAGAGTTTATTCGATTTTTGTATCTTTTTAAGAACATATATATTGAAATTCAGCTCTTGTAGGTGTGATTAAAAATATACCTTTCACTGAACAAAAATTTAGTTATTTATACATAACGTATTGTGACACTGCTATGAAATAAAACTGCACTTGTACAACTAAACAAAATTGTTATCATTATGGTTTGACGAAAAATATTTTTAAACCGTTTTAATAAAGCCTTCTCTTCTTGCCGATCGTGAGTTGTCGAAGCAATCTCTCAAACACGAAAATGACAAAAAAAAATAACTGTACCAAGTTTACAAATTATAAGGACCTCGAGGCACTATGACAGCCGGAGTCCCGACGTTCCTCGAAATGCCGGCTGGCACGGACGAAGCACCGGCCGGCTCCTTGATTTTGTCGCAGCAGGCGCGCAGCAGTCCGACGAGCGACAGAGCCTCGCAGAGGAACGCGTAGAGGAAGGGATCGAGCGCCGCGTTGAGCAGACTGAGGCCCGTGAGCGCGGTTTGCAGGTAGTGCCAGAGATCGCCCGGCAGGTGCAGGTGCTGCTTGCACAAGAGGAACGTCCACGAGGGCAGTCGGCCCGCGAGGAAAACCACTATCAGGACGAGGATCACCTTGACCGTGCGCTTTTTGCGCTTCGTGTGGCTGCTCGGCGATGTTGTCGGCTGTTTGTGTGCTGATTTCTGATGGTTCCGATGCTGCGGCATGCTATTGGAAGCTGAAAACGACGATCGACGCGGAATAGAGAACTGGCCTGTTTTCTAATTTATTTTTTTTTCGATAGCAGGTGGTGCACTGAGTATGCGTGCGTAAGACAGTTTTTTCTTTATATGGTGCAATAAAATTATAATAATTTATTGAAATTTTAAGTCATATTCAAACCGATGTCGCGTGATATGACGTCAGAACTTCTGAATATTCTAGAGTTTGTTCGGTTTCATAAGTGAGCAAAAATCCGAACTAACCTTAGTATCTCTAACACACCACGAACAACTATATGGTTATGTACCTCTAATTGAAACTAATATAATTTCAAAACATGACAAAATTACTTTTGATCCATTTCCTGGCGTTGCTTGGAGACTTCTGATCATTTACAACAAAATATTCGTAAGTGATAAGCTCAGTAACTTAGCTCTCACAGTCTGCTTCAGATTTTGGACAAAGCGTATTCAAATATGGTAAAATGACGTCTTGACTAAATATTTACGTCACTCAACTGTAAGGTAAAAACATCTAAAAATTCCGAAGAACTGACGATCAATCACGTGATATCGATTTGAATGACAGCATGAAAATTACGCTTCGGAAACATTTTATTTCTCAATCAATTTTTAATAATCGATCATATTAATTTAGATGTACGTTCCACTGAGGTTACTCTAGTGATAGGAGGTATTATTTTAGTTAATCCTACCGAGGGCCAGTTCTCTATTGAGGTTGTGAGAGATTTAAGCAGAGATTCGTATGGATTCTTTTGTAACGCACATGCCGAAATCGTATGGTGTTCCCACGGGAAATCACTGGAAATCTTGGTAAGGATTTTCAATGAATATTCAATTGCTTTCGAGGAGTTTCCATGGATTATACAACTAACCTTTGAAACGTTATTTATGTTTAATCACTAAGTCTCAATATCATTCTTTTTGTATTTATGTTCGCGAGCAAAACTTTTAGTTGTGTGCGAGTATTTAATTTTCTTATAAAAATATGATGTTTAAATAATAATTTAGACAACGGATCTGATCAATTTTCGATATTTACCAAAGCTTAAGCATATACATGAAAATAATTTCGTTGAATCTCAAAAATAATTTGCACACCAATAGTAAGAATTCTAAGCGAAAAATACGGTGAGAAAAACGTTCTGATTCTCGCGTACGCAATTTTCTGAAATTCTAATCCTAAAAAGCTAAAAAAATAAAATCCGTTCGATAAACAATCAGGAAAACCTGCACTATGAAACCAGTTCAGTCTTACCTGACGAGACGTCCGTGCTCTGAGAGTCGTTTGCAGCATTCAACCTGTTAGTCGTGGTCTGCCGCTGCTTTTGTCGGCGTCGCCAGATTTTTAGCGCGAGCAGCAAGTGCACCAGTAAGAAAATCAGCGCCAGAGGCACGAAAATTACGACGAACAGGGCGGTGTAAACAAGAGCCGTGTACTCTTGGTCCGTCGAGCACACGCGTCCGCTGGAACGTGACGGACGAATTTCGTACTGAATTATATCCCGAGGTCGCGAAATTCTCAACTATAACGTTTGACCGAACGTCAAAGCGTCTTTTTTTATATTAGAAAATAATAGAATGAAAAAAACTCACTCATATATTGTAGAGTCATCTCTGATGACAGTAACCTCGTCGATTTCGTATACTCCTACAATGGGATAAGACACTGCCATGGCAAAGAGCCAGACGAAAACGTTAAAAAATATGGCGTGGAACCATTTGGGTCCTTCATTTTTCGGGACAACGGGTGTCAGTGCCCTGTAGCTGTAAAAGAGCCTCGCTTGGATATTCATGCCAAATATTTGAGTTCACGCGACCTGAGATCACATTGTTACCGTATCGTGATAGCAGTATTCCAATTGGAATATTCGAAATCAACGATTCGTTTTATTTTTTTTATCTATATATATTATTTTTAAAAATTGCAAAAATTTGGCTTGAAAGTTTGCTCATTTTTGTAATTCTCTAAAATTTAAAGTTAATGTGTATGATGACGAATTCAATGTAAAAAATTTTTCACGAATTATTCATTTCCTGTGAATTTGAACCATATTTTTTATACATTTACATATAGAGGTGCTATATGCTCTAAAGATAAAAATACGCCTATCTACTAGCGAAACTGCAAAAATCACAGTAACTTCTTGCTCAGAGATTTTGAGCAGTATTTAAAAAGTATTGAATATTCATAAAAAAAATTTTGTTTTATTAAAAAAAAAACATTTTGGACATTTTATTTCAAAAATATATATTAAATAAATTTGTTGATTTTTGACTCGATTAATGACAGTGATTTCTAATACACTCATGTCTCTAATGGTTTCGCCATCAAACAATTCATTAAAATTTTTAATGAATCGGAATATTATAGTGGAGATGCACCATGTTTGATTGTGAAATCATTAGAGTCATGAGTGTATTAAATCAATTTGTATTTGTCCATAAAAAAATTAAATGACATTTAAAATAAAATATTCGAAAAATTGTATGTAAAATATTTGAGTGATCGATTAAGATGATTAAAATACCTTATTTAACTACATTTTCATTTGACAACTCATTTTACACATTTTGACTGAATAATATTGTATTTGACTAAATTAATTAATGTATTCTGATTAAATGCTACTTTGTTGAAAAATTTCTTTGGTAGTAAAATGTATATATTTTTTAAATATTACATTCATAATAAAGCACCTAATTATTTAGATTTTCGATAATGTATTGTAAGTATTGCAATAAAAAATTTGTTCGTAGTTGTCATAATAATTTATCATATTTTCGATTGTTTTTTTATAAATTATGCTATTGAGAAAAAAACAACAACTGTCAAATACGTTAGCGTTTTATTGTTTTTTAACACTCTATTTCCGATTTGCCCCAGTCTGCCCTCGCTGGACAAAAAATCCACTGAATCAAACGAAACAGATATACCATACCGATCGACCGCAATGGAGGCCAGGACAAACGAACCAGCGACGATCGCGACCGTCTGGAGGAAGGGTATGGCGCCGCAGCTCCAGTCCGGCAGGTTCCAGAGCAGAGTCGCGGCGCAGCCTAGTTTTGCCAGGGTGTGCGTCCCCGAGGCGACGAGCAGCGTCAAGTCCGAGAGAGCGAAACTCACCAGGGCGCAGCGGTAGAAGGGCTTGAGCAGCGCGAACCTGCCTCCGGGAAGCAGGAGGATGCGCCACAGCACCGCCCCGTTGCCGATCACGCCGGCCATCACGGTCGGCCACAGCAGCAGCTGGAAGATCACTCGGTCGCGGAGGGAGAAGACGATGAGGTCCGATTCCAGGGCTAGGGCGCGCGGGCGAAGAATTCCCGTCTCTGTCTGTCGAGGCATTTGGTTTTCTATTCGTTCCCCACGATTTACTGTTGCGATGACGAATCAGCAAGCGGGTGTTTTAGGAGGAAATTTGAAATTTAGGAAAATTCATTAGTGAGGGTCGTCGAGGCGCGTTGGCGTCAGCGACTACTGTCGACTGAGCGATAACGCATGCCGATGGTGGCTTTTATGGATTACCTATCCGCTACTCTTACGGGTCGCTCCAGATATGAATGTACGGCGACGATGGCTAAATTGACGGCTGTTCTTTAATATCCGACGGTTAGCGACAGATGGTCGAGGCAGAGTGTTTACAGTTTCACGTGGGATTATTGCGTTTTGTATTCCTTTTTTTTTCTTCGATGCTAGGGACATTTGTTTTTATTGGCTTGTTGAATTTCATTGATTGGGCAAGTTATTGGAAGATAAAATTTAATGAAAAAAATTTGTTCAAGTAAAAAGTAACCAATTCATTGGCACAAAGTTTCCTTGTCTCTATTATTTCGTAAATGTTATTTTACAATTGCTACATCTATTTTGGATACCATCTATTACTTCGAGAAAAAAATGAACCCATTATATTCACTAAATTTTATGAATACATTACTATATTTAAAATTTTGCTAATATTTTACTAATATTAATTATAAATATTAATAACCGTCTTATGAATGTGAATGCAATTCCTTTAATAATTATATCAAATACCCACGAGAAGAGTTGAAGATCTCATTGAAGTGAGCGCAAGCATGCAACATTTAGTCTTTTTTTCAAACATTTCAAAATAGTAATAATTTGTTAATCTTTTAAGTCTATGTAGAGAGTAGGGGTGTGTAAATGTTATTATCATGTCTATTATCTAAAAATGTTGTTGATACCTACCTCTATTATATAGTTTTCTCTTTTTTTGTTGGATAAACAGTAATAAACTATTTGCATCTACTCAGTCTTTACATGCTAGGATTTGCCCCATTTTCTGAGTATTTAAATAATTAATAATCAAGACAAAAGTGACATATTTTGTTAAGAAAATAAATTATAAAATATTCCACAAATAAAAATAATTTGGTAATCGTGACTTGCCAAAATTTACACTTAGATGCCTGCAAATCTTATATTTGGGGTAGAACAGACGATTAAATATTATTTTTCAACAATACCTAACAAACAAGTAAATATTTATTCAGCTCGTTAAGACTCTTGTTTTGCAATATAATTTAACTGCTGTATGGCTTACACCAATGTTTAATCTACCCTTACAGAAGTATGTAATTTTTATGTACGTACTATTATGAATCGATTTTCCAAAATAAAATGAGACTTGTATTTGCCTATTTATAATTACATCTCCATAGATGTTATACAGATGTTCTTCTGTAAAAGTTGTTCGTTACTTGAGTAATTGAAAAAAATTGTTAAAGCACAGTATGTGGTGTATAATTGTTCGTCCGATCTTTTAACAGATAGTTAATTTGATCTTGGATAAAAAAAATAAAATATACTACACCATATAATGAAGGTAGGTATCAACGATATCCTGATATATCTAATAAACATAATAGTATTATAGATTCACGCTTACTCTCTACATAGACTCAAATAATTAACAAATTATTGTTATTTTTTAGTAATTTACAAGATAGACTCTCAATGTTGCATGCTTTTATATGTGTGAAATTTGGGATCCAACGTAATTTTATTAGATTTATTTTTCTCAGGTCAATTAGATCTTTAACTCTTCTCCAAGGTTCACAATGCAATCAATAGATTGATTGCGTCCAATTAATGACATCTTTACTCATATTTATTAATACTCGAAACATAAAAAATTGATAATTCCAAATATACTAAGTATACATATAGACGTTTGTAGAAATGATGTATTTTCATTCTAAACACTATTTAAAACATTTCTGAAATATTTCTAAGAAAAATTAATTTCTGACCAATTCAAAGCTTCCTCTATAATCAAGCAAAATAAGCAGTGATTTATCGAAATCGGTCAGGGGAATTTTGAAATGTGACTGATATTATTATATACATGGACACCAAAAATTTTTTTTTTATTGCATCAATTACGTTACTTTAAAAAGGGAATTTTATGATCGTTTGGATTTTCTTTCACAAAATATTATGAAACAACGAAAATAAGCAGAAAAATTAACATTTTCATCTGAATAAAATTAATTATACGAATACTTGCGAAATGTGATCAATTGTCATGTTGTGCAAAAACTTATCAAGTGAATTTTTTCGAACATGAATAAGCTTGATACAATTTTTTTGCTAACAATTCTCAACAAAATATTTTGACATAAATAATGGTGTTGCTATTACTTACTCATAGAGGAACCTTTGAATTGGTCATTAACCTTGATTGAGTTTTCTTAAAAATATGTAAGAAATGTTTTCCTAGTGTTTAGAATAAAAATAAATCATTTTTAAAAAATGTCTGCATGTGTGTGTGCGTGTACATGTAATCAGTCATATCTCAGAAACCCTTCGTCCGATTTGAATGATCTAGAGCTTAAAGTGTTTGGTTTTATACCCTCATAGCAGCTTGAAAAGAAAATCGAAGTTTTATACTGTACAAAGGTTGTTATAACGAATTTTTTTGTCCATGAATCGGTTTTTTGCTATTTCCAATATAACAAAATTTGTATTTGATTTTTTAAATGATTATATCCCATAGAGTACTAAAATAGCTTATTTTCCATTTTGAATCATCTCCCTAGTTTTTTTTAATTTTGTTTCAATTAAAGAAATACTTAAATCTTGTTATAAAATTTTGTTTTTCAATAATAGTTTTTGCTAATAAACATATATGTATAAACCTATCCTATTCCATGATTAATACTGATCCATAACTTTATGACCAAAACCTTCAAATTAATATTATTTTATCATTTATTAAAATGAAACACGTATGTACACCGTCTCAACGTACCACGTGATCAGTTTTAACCAATTAAACAACGAATGAAAAAGCTTCAGTCACGTGTCAATAGATCTTTTAAGATATAATTAAGGGTTGACAGCCCCTGAGCGCTACGCACGTTAACCCCCGAACATTAATTAAATATACTTATATATTTCATGATTTTTCTAAAAAATCAAATATCAACTTTTTTAGAACAGATAATTTTAATTTTCATTCAATATGCAATCTTAATTTTTTTTTTTATTTCTGGGAATCAGAATTTTGAATTTTCTTGTTTGAAAAACCATGTGATCTGTCTCAACCAATCACGTAACGAACAAACAGGCTTCATCACGTGACCCATCAATCTTTTAAGATGGAATAGAGAAAGATATTTATTATTGTAACCGGTAGCTTCTGGAGTAATTGTCCAACTCACATTTTCATATGGAACAAGGGTTGTTACTTTTGGGACTGTCTAATAATACAATAATAATACGACTAGTAAATGGCGTGAAAATTTTTTTCACGCGTTAGCTAATAAAGAGGGTATAACAAGACAGACAGTATTTTCGTGTATAAAAATTTTTTAATTATTAAAAAAATTTTGGTTGGTTACAAATCACCTTAAAATTAGCCTCAAGTCACGTTTCGGTGTGATAAAATTTTTTCTTAGACCTACGATAATACGGTGTACATATACGTAATTTAGTTTGTGTGTGGGTATAAAATCGAATGCAAAAAGGCACGCACGCGAAAGATATATATTTTTAACGCATTTACTACCATTATCAAATGAATCATTCGAATCAGTTAATCGCACAATATTTGATCCTCAAGAGAATTAATAATGATTTTGATCTATATAATTATGTGTGTATAGTAAAAAATACATACTGAAAAATTATTAACATTAGAATCTTCACAACGACGATAAAATTAAGAATAAATTAAATAATTGACACTCCAATCGACGATCATTCTTAATCTTACGGTACATAGGACCCATTCAACTCAAAATTTTATCGAATTTCTTTATATAAATGGTACAACTATAGTACAAATAAACAGCTTTCATTAGAGGCGTTAGAACGCAGTTTTAAAATGAAAAGTCGTATTGCACGTTGAAATCCCTGGAAGTAGTAGCTGTACCAAGAAAACTACTTGCTCACACACACACACACACACACACACACACATACACACACAATAATACCCTACACGCACGTTTACAATGGCCATTGCGCCGCGCACTTTATGTACACATTATAATATCCAGTAGAGAGTCAGAACTACTTTACCAAAAATAACGGCGTTGCCAAATGCATTCGCTGAAAACTTGCTATTTCCAAAGACCATTGCTTTCATACAAAGCTTAGTTGTATTGAAATTGAACTCCACACAGATTTGTTAATATTTTTTTGTAATTAAAGGCAAGTGAATTTACGAGCCGTACGTGCGATCGGGTAGGCAAATATATATTTATAATTGGCGGATATTCTTTTTTCGTGTAAATACATTAAAAATAGAGTTATATTCATACGATTGAAAAATAAAATTGATCGTTTGAGTCGACATTGATTGATAAATAATGTGATTTCTTTGTACAATGAAATAATTGTTTGAGTAACTCGATACAGGAGTACAAACATAATCAAAGGTTATTGTTGTTGGTTGTTCAATGTAACAAGTCGATGTAAGTAGGTACAATACATACTAATGGGTTATTAGTTACAAATAATTATTGTTTTTGCATTATAAAATTAGTGTTTACAGAATATAATAAATTATGGTGAGGTGATGAGAAATTAATTATTATGCAGCTGTTAACTTATCGTTTAGATGTTAGATGAAAATGAAAGTATAACGTGTTCCACCTTGATGTGTCATACGTGTATAATAATACAAACGATTGATTTAATTACATAATGAATAACATTCAACGAGAATTAAAATGATTTATTGCAGCATACATGTGACACACAATACATAAAAATGTATTGCTCCATTTTTTTCCTTTTATCCATTGTAAATAAAAATTTTAATTGCCAAACCAGCATTTTTTCTGTAATACAATTGTGCTGAATCATTTTTGTATTTTTTTCGTGATTTTAATATAAACTATTAAAAAAATATAAAAACTTTTCTTACAATTCGAAATTAATGTCAATTTATAAAATTAAAATATATTATGTGAACAATTTCAGTCTGTGATAATAATGATGATAATGGCTGTGAAAAATTATCATAATCATAAAAAATTTTGATTGTCATCAGCTGTCCTCAGCGCGATCCCAATAATGTATTTTTTCCCCGTATAGTAGAAAAGGCTGCTAATGGAGGCTAAAGGGCTGCGTACAACGACTGATAACGATTTTTGAAAGTGAGTTACTGCATAAGAGAAAGATTTTTTGATATCAATGGTCTTCAAATACAATCGAATCCGGCACTCGTTCAGCAACTCACCGTAAAAAATTTTGCTCAGCTAGTAAAAATACAGATGAGAAAACCTGCATTAGCTGCATTGGGGTTCTTGTGCTTCTTATTAATTTGGCCAAGTGATGATCACGAAAAAAAAAAAAAATAAATAAATTGAAATGTTATCCTAAAATCGAAAATTATGCAGTACCAGGCTTTTATCGATTTTTACCAACGCTGCACCGTTGCAAAAACCTCCTCAAACAGGCTATACGGGATCCCCGCTCCTCCAGCTCGTATATGGAACCGATTACGCGCGGCGAGCGTTTTCTCTTCGAGCACTGCATCGTAGAGCGATCTCAAAGTGTTTTCCAGGTTCTAGAAACGCCACCATTTATACGCGCAGTGGACATCACTTGATTATGAAATGTCCTTACCTCGTAACCGTAACTCCATAATCTCATACCTACATGTAACACGGTTTATACGACACACGCATAGTATTGTATGGATAATGGCCATTGCACAAGCTCGAGCAGATAGGCTGAAAGAAAGATAGAGAAAAAGGCTATAACCTGTACACCAACGAGGAACATCCATTGTGCCTCGGGAATCATCTCTAACAGTATGTAACACTTTAAAAACGTTGTAAGAACGCTCTTTTCAAAATTTTAGAACGTTTAAGGTATAGTTGTATCCCAAAATTTGAAGGCGATCAAAAAAGTTATATTTTCCAGTCAAATAACATGCAATCGTCGTCATTTAAATGTATGATTCTGTCACTCACATGAGGTGTATATGTTGTACATTTTTTCAGATTTTTTCCTAATTTATTCATCAATGTATCGTGTGAATGAAAAATTAACACTCTTTGTAATCAAGAAAATTTAATTACCATCAGATTTTAATGAAAAAAAGCTAGTATTCTTCTCCAACTAAATAACTATAAATTCACCGTCTTTAATTTCCTAAAAAAGGTACAAAAAAGGTATTCAGCGTTAAAAATGCATTTATTTATAAAAATGAAAAAAAATTTAATAAACAAATGCATTTGTAACGATGATACGGCCTTTTTGAAAAAAATTAAAACTGGTAAGTTTGCAGCTATTTAGATGGAGAAAAAAACTAGCTGGTGTTTATTAAAATCGGACGACAATTAAATTTTTTTCATTACGAAGAGTGTTTATTTTTTATTCACACTATATTTCGATAAATAAATCAGGAAAAAATCTGAAAAAAATCCGCAATACATCTCATATATATGACAGTAGTATGCATTAAAATGTCGACGATTACATTTTATCAGACTGAGAAATATAAAATTTTTGATGGCCTTCAAATTTCGGGATACCTTGAACGTTCTAAAATTTTGACAACAGCGTTCTTACAGCGTTTTTGAAGTGTTACGTATAAATGCTATTAGAGATGGTTTCCGAGGCGCAAGTGCTGGTCCTCGTAGGAGTACGTAGGTATAGCCTTTTTCTCCATCTCTGTTTCAGCCTCTCTGCAACACACTTGGATTTACAGCATGGACTGATCCAGAAGTTTGTCTTAGGGAGGGGGGCAACGATCAGTGTTTTCGAATTCTATGCTATTGAAAATAGATCATGGCCCGTTGGATCATTGGATTTTAGGAACCTTGAAGGTGACGACCGCCCCTATCGCCCCCCCCCCCCCTTTGTATCCGCCCATGATTGACAGTGCATGTACTTATATGAACTGCGACTCTGGGGATCAATAAATTTACAATGAATTTACAGATCAATGGATTATCCCCGCTTCCTTTGCCGATCAATAAGATATCCATATTCTGGACCCACTCGGCACAGAACCCACTTATCGATTGATGAATTTATTTTCGAACTTGTGCCCAATCCCGCGCCGTGTTGCAACCCTGTGCCCTGATGCGGCTGCCCATTGTTGGACCACAAGTTCCGGCCGGGCAGTCCACTTTTATTTCCATTCGGGAAGCAGTGCGATGCGAATGTTCTTACACGCGAGTTTGAAAAAAAGCTCTCTCGCGCTGCTCTGAAAGGAGAGAAAGACGGGGGGGGGGGGGGGGGGGGGGGCGCTGCCATTTTGAAAGGATGCTCGAGCGACGCCTCGATTTCCCTTTCCCTCTCTCTGCCGACTTGCCGATGCAACATCAAGTAAGTATGTACACGTATATGGATACCACGTAGGTTGTACGTAGCGTACCTCCGGCGTAATATTGCACAGTGCAACGACGACGACAGGAAGAGAGAGAGAGAGAGAGATCGGGTGCCACAGAGCGCCCGCGAGCTCAGGCGGAAGGGCAGGGCCTGGCGAGCGAGTGGGCCGGGCCTCGGCTGGTCTTGCAGGGCCTGCTCGCGTTGCCGCCGTGGAGGAGGTGCTCGCCGGTGTCGACGTTGCTCGCGACGGTGCCGCGGGAGTTGCTGCTGCTGCTGCTGGCGCACCGGGAGGCGCGCTTCGAGCGGCACTTGCGCAACGTGCGGTACTCCCACGGCGAGCTGCGCGTCGCCGAGTTCTGCAACACGCGGCGGTACAAGCGCATTTTTTCTTTCATTCTGCGACACTTTTTGCGAACGGTCGCTGACTCGGGTGTGATTGGAGTGGCGTTTTTCTTTTTACAGAGAAACATTCGCCATCCCCCCTTGACCAAGCGTCCACTGAGTGACAGAAGGTGCCATCGGAATTTTCGGATTGGAAAAGGCGCTACCTGTACTTATGTGAATTTTCGGGTCGATAAGTATACGCGCAACCTGAAATTTGATCAGGAATTCGTTGGATCCGATTTTTAATCCAGAAAAGCTGGGTAATTCGATGAGGAAGAACGTGAGTTGTGTATTTTTGTTTTGTAATACAACAATAATTCTTTTCCATCCAAACAATCGAGGTGGAATCAATTTTCACCAAAATCCAGATTGCAACTTTTTAAACCCGGAAATTCAGGTATACCACCTTTTTTTACTCAGCTGACGAATGGATGATTAATAATTACATTGCTGTTTCATTTTAACGCTCTTTCGAACTGGTTTTCAGATACCGATACTCTATACGATCAATGTACCCCAAAGTATAAAAAGAAAAAAAAAATCATACGTCATTGAAGGGAAGGGCGTCCGCTTCCATGGCAAGAATTTTTATTTTCGACATGTTGACCAGATCGAGCCCAGAGAGTGGGGCACTCAGCTGTATGTTGAACCTTCTCCCCGGGGGTATGGCTGGTGCTCGCAGCAGGAACTGACCTCCGATTCTTTCGTCCTGCGAATCGAAATAAGAATTTTTCATTTTACGTCATCATTGACGCCAAATAACGTTAATCGTTCAAAATTGTTTTGTTCTGACATCGCCACTATAGTCATTATTTTATATTTTGTTAAATACATAACTAAACTGTCCAAAACTAAATCAGAGAATATTAGATCTCTACGCTGCGGTAGGTGACATCACCATGAATTAAAAGTGCAATATTAATTAGTTGGTGACTAGTTATTGTAAAAATTTTCAATACTAATGAAATGGTGGTAAGTGTCTGAATAGCGTCGAAAATTTCACTAAGTAAGAGTTACTTAATTTCAACCGGTAAATAAGTAAATATTCACTGGAAAATTTTTCAAAATTTCTTAGCCACTACGATTATTCATGAAATACTTATAAGTGAATTAAAAAATATGCTAATTTTTAAATGAGAAAGGACATCATGTAAAAGAGGCATAGTAATACAAATAATAATGATGATTATAATAATGACGATAAAAATAATACACCATGTAGCTTACCAAACAATAGTCCGGCGCGCGAAACTTGGCCTTGATGGAGCACGCACCGCAGGCCAGGATGTTAAATATCGTCGTGGTGTTGTCGCGCGGCTTGTAGCGGAAAACAACGAAGCCGTCGTTCTCTCGCAAGTTAGCGCTGACGTAGCGCTTGTTTTGCAAATTTATCGGGGCCCTTCTGTGGAAGCGGAACGAGTCCATCGCCACCAAGCTCGACACATTGGTCTGCGTGTTCATCTGCCAGTGGATCGCGAAAAACCAGAGTTTTTTAATTGCTACTCGTTGAATTGCGTTGTCTCAATTAATTTTTCATCCCGACAGTTACTTTTTTGCTGCGATTTTTCTGATTAAAATAAATAAGTAAATAAATAAATAATCACCCTGTTTCTGAATTTCAAAAACGTATCATCTCATTTGTGAATTTTAAAAACATATCAGCTCATTATTCATAGATATAAAAAAATTATTAAAAAATGAATAAAAATACGCTTTGATTCAGAAATTCGAAGTAATTTTTTCAATCATTAAAGTAATTGATGAAAACACTTTGAGTCAGTGTTTTACCCTGAACCCCAAAGAGTCAGAAAAATAAAGTAGAAACAGACAAGTACAGTAAGACGATCCTCCAGGGGCCGATAAATCAAAGTAACCTAATCTAATCTGTGATTTTATTGTTATACAGTATAGTTTCAATTGACTAAAGTACTGAAAATAAAATAAAATTAGTAACAAATCTTGACTCTGCATATTTTTTTTGTATTGTATTATTATCTACGATAAGTACATTTTTTCAGGGAAAAGATAGTTTCTGTTGAAAGATTAAAAGCGTATGAAAATATATCAGGCCAATTCCCAAAGAACATTGAGAAAATACGTTTGCGAAATTCAGTAAGTAATTGGGTAATAAATTGATGAAATTCAAAATCCAGATCCTCGATTGAGTTGAAATTCACCGGACCCACCATGCCGACTCGCAGCCAAAACCAAAAGAACAAAAAAAGAAGGACTCACGATGTAGAGCGTGAAATGGTAGGTCGTGTTGTACTTGACGCCGAAGAGGGTGAGCTTGGTCCGTCGGACGCAGTGCAGGCCTTCGGGCTCGCTGCGGTGCTGGATCGGCTGTCCGGGCGCGGGTCTGCTGCTGGGGCAGGGATGTTTCCTCAGGACGTTCTCGGCCGCGCACAGGGTCGGCGGATGCAGGATATCCCCGGACGTCACCGCCAGCAGGTAGGTCGACTTGTCCTGATCGACGTAGCTGAACGTGGCGAGGTTTTTTTATGTGTGAGATGATTTTCGTTATTTTTGCTCCACATTAAAGATGCACTATTTACATTAGAGAAGGGTTCTAAATAATTCAATTAAATCGTAATTCAATTACAGTTCAATTGACGATTAGATTTAATTTTTAATTGGAAAAATATTCAATTACCGAGTGAATTTAATTGTTAATTTAAATACGATTCAATTAAGAATCAAGACGCACTGGTCTTTTTAACTTTCCAGAACAAAGCAAATAAATAAAAAAAGGACGTATTTTACGAAAGAGTTAAATTTAATTGTTAATTGAAATACGAATCAATTAACAATTAAAAAAAAATTGTAATTGAAATAACTTCCAATTGAGAATTAAATTTTAATTGTAATTGTTTGATTAAGAAATTAAATATCTCAGAACCCTGAATTAGAGATACACTAGAGACAAGTTGGAGATGAGTCGAGATTAGTTAAGATTAATTAATAATTATTGAATCGATTTTCCAAATTCTGGTGAAAGAATATTTTTCATTAGTGCATTATTAATAGAGGCTTGTACAGTCGTGATGTTGTCTTCAATTCTTGGTTGATATTTTGATCATTTGAAATTTTGGACTCAACCGATTCCATACAAAAAGCTATCAACTTTAATTAGTTGATTCTTAGTTGGCAAGACTATGTTATCCTCGTGTGCTTAAAAAAGGTAAGTATGATACGTGGACACATAATTATGATTTTAATCGATCAAACATATTTGTATTTTAGAGGATTCGTACGTAAACTACAAAAATCTTTCTCTTCCTGCCTAAGTCAGGCGAGAAAATTTTGAGGCAAAATTACTAGGTCGTTCGTATAATCAAAAAGCGACGATAGAGCTGCTGTGTAACAAATGATTTCACAAAAACAAAACTTTGATTAAGAGATCAACAAACGTAACAGAATTATTTTTTCGAGACATGCGTACGCGGGATAACGGTCTTCAATGTGCCTCAAGAGATATGGAAAAATACGTCAACATAAATAAAGTAAGTGTGATGTAATTTTTCCCAATTTGAGTTCCTTAGTATATGTTTGAAGAACTCAATGTTTTTACATTAGTTTTTGGGTTTAAAATTTTCAAAGTTGCCAATAATTCCATTTAGTAAGTCAAAAACTTTTCTCATGCACCGCATTTAATTGACGTGCACTAATTTTCCCGTATTTTCCTAAAAACACGTAGAAGCTGAACAGCTCTATCGCAAATTAAGGCCGAATATTATTTTTTTTTTCCAATTCTGGGGTACTCCCAACCGGAGGTCATTCGCAAAACTACTCGGGTACCTTTTGTTCCAAGACACGATGAGTCTGCGCCTGCTCCACCTCTGCTGGAACTCGAGGCTCGGCTGCTGTCTCTTGGTCCTGGTCGGAGCGGCGAGATTGCTGGGCAGATGGGCGACGGTGTCGGAAGTCGCGTACAGCAGGACCGTGTTGGGCGAGCGGGTCTTGAGCATCGGCGAGCTCACCGGTCGCATGTCGATGCGGTAGAGGTTGGCCTGCGCCCAGCCCGGGATCGTGAAGTTGCGCGTCTCCGCGCCCTCGTACCTGAAGAGCGGCGAGCCCGGTATCATGTTCTTCACGAGGTAGTGCGTCTGGGCTGCTGTTGGTGGTACGTGAGGAGAGCGTAGTTTATTCAAATGGCATAGCACGTGTGCTGAATCGCGTTTTTTTTCTTCCGCAAGCGCTTTCACGGTGGCAAAATAGAAAAATAGTTCAGGAAAAGATAATTGTCCGTGTTTTGCGCTACACTATCGTCATTGAAGAGCCGAGTCTATCCGTTTAATAAGAAAAACTTCATACGTAGAAAAGTTTCAATTAAAAATTATTGCCGATTTCTTTACCAGTAGAGCTGAATTACAATTGATAACAAGTGTTTTTATCCCAACCTTATAAATATAATCTTTCTGTAAAAGCATATTACAAAGGTAAAATACATCGAGTGTATTTTAAAATAGGAAGTATTTATTTGGGATTCGTAAATCTAATCATACAAAGGTACAACTAACGATTTTTGCTGTAGATTTGCTTTAAAAAAAACGCTGCCAATAAATTAGCAAAAATTTTCCTCCAGATGTGTTCTTCTGTTTCTTTATTATGAAAAAAATGTGATTCAATGACGTACGAGGATTATTCAAAATGGTGAAACAGCTATTTTTATGATATAAAAAATGGAACTAATTAAAAATGAGGTTAAAATTTTTTTACCCATGTAGTACAAAAAAAATTGTTTAAAATTATTTTATTTCAAAAACAATCGAACCAATTATTCAACATTGTTACTAAAATGAATATTCGTAATGAAATGAAAATGTAGCAAGAACATTATTTAGTTATCGTAGATATTTCGAGCTATGATTTTCAAAAAATGTCTTAGTTCCTCAATATTACCAAAAATAAAGAAATAGTGAATCAAAATGATAAACGGTTGTAAATAATTTATTTTTGGCTTTACAAGATCGAATTATATATTCGATTAGTTTATAATTTTTTCGATCGAAAACCTGGTTTTTATAGATTCATAAAATCGTTTTAAAGACGTGAATGAGGTACATAACTATATTTTCGTTGTTTGACCGCTATAAGCATAAGAAAATTAACATTTTTATACCTGAATAATTAAAATCTGTCATTGGAATCCCAAGATTAGATCTCTATCTTTTTGTATTTTAGTTCCCTGCATATTACTACTTTTTTCTGATCCTGTGAGTATTTACTCCAGTAATGTAGTATGTCTGTGTCCAGGTTTCTGCATTTATGACCTAAGTTCAGAGTTTATGCTTCTTTTTTATCTCATTTTTTATCTTCATTTGATGTGTTCTGTCGTGTCTGTTCTTAAATTTCAGTTAGTCCATTTTAGTCTTTCTGTCGTGATCTTTATATCACACACTTACATCTCATGTTTCTTTATTCTTCACGTTTTGTCTTTAGTTCTCTCATCCTTTATCATTCCATTGTTTTCACATGTCTTTACTTCTGTATTTGTGACTAAATGTAATAATTACTTCTCCACTCCAATATTTTTCTCCTGCCTTTCTGATGCTATATACATGTGTTCGTTCTATTTAAGAACTGTGTCTTTTTTTACTTTCAACTCTTTGTATTTCCTTGGTCTTTGGATTTACAATGCTTGTGTATACCGCAAGCTATTAAAATGTTCACCTTTCTAATATTCTGTCGCCATCCGATGTAAAGTATTCGTTTGTGTCTTTGATAAACATGGTTTGGCTTTGATATATTTTTGCTTTCTCATAGAGAAAGCTTTGTATCGGTAAAAAAAATGTATTCAACAACTACGTTACAAATGTTAGAATAGTGTCTAAAATGAAAAAATACCATTTTTAGAAAATGTCTGTGTGTGTGTGTATGTGTATGAAATCACTCATATCTCAGGAACCCAACCGTAGATTTAAATGATTCATGGCTTAAATTTTTTTTTTAACCTCCTTATAGCGGCTCGGTAATAAAATTTAAGTTTTACACCTTATTAAGGTTTTTATAACGATTTTTATGATCAAAAAACAAGTTTTTTACTTCTTCAAGGGTAAAAAAAATTTAATTTGAATTTCTAAATGATAATATCTAATAGAGCTTCAAAATGGCTCTATTTTCCACTTTGAATCATTTTGATACCATATTTTGTACAGTTTTTATTAAATAAATACTGAAATTTTTGTGAAAAATCACTCATATCTTAGAAACCTTTCAAATAATTTCGTTGGTTCGAGGCTTAAAATATTTGTTTTTATATCCTTGTATTAATTTTTAAAAAAGTTCAAGTTTCATACCTTATTAAGGTTGTTATCACGATTTTGTATATCCAAAAAGCGGTTTCTTGCTACTATTGGGGTGAAAAAGTTTAAAATCGATTGCTTTAATAGTTTTATCTCATTGAGCATCAAAACAGCTTTATTTTAAACCAAAAAAATTTTTTTTACGGTATATGGTTTTTTTTATTGAAGAAAATCTACAATTTTATTTCTTGAATCAGTCATATCTTAGAAACCCTCTAAATGATTTTAATGATCTAGGGCTCGAGATGTTTCTTTTTATATCCTTATATATAGGTTCACAAAAAGATTTGACATTTTATACCCCATCAAGGTTGTTGTAGCAATTTTTAATGCTAAAAAAACGGTTTTTGCATTTTTTGGAATAGAAAAATTTTATTTTGATTTCATCATTCGTTATAATGTAATTAAATAGATTTATATAAGTCAATAATATTTTAGCTACAACATAGTTATATTACGTACATCAATTTCAGTAATAAGTTCTAATTATTCGTTCAATTGTTTTTAATTAAAAAAAGTTTTTACAATATTTTTTGTACTATTCGTGTAAACGTTATGATCTTTTTTTCGAAATAATTCCATATCATAGAACATGAAAATAGCTTCTTTTCACATTTTAAATCATTTTTTTTTTTTTAGTTAAATAATTGCATAAGAATGTTGTTGAGGAAGCCTTGTGCTAATTTATTAGCAGAGGTTTTAAGTTGATACAAACATTTTTTTTTTTACAAACCCCTTCTGATATGGGTATCGAATGAAATGGTTTATCAAGTACGATACGTTAAAATTTATAAGAAATCGATAGCGTATCAAAGTTGTCATATTCCAGTGGAACCAATTTTTGACTGTGCGCTTTTCAGTTTATATCACATAACAATTAGATGAAAAAATTTCCTATGTAATTTATGTTGTAATTCTTGAAAACGAACGCGCATGAAAATAAAGAGATGAAGGCATAATTAATAATCTAAACATGACTTTTAATCAAAAACTGACTTGATAATACAATGGTTATACATCGACTGCCTTTGATAAACAGCTAAAAATCAACAAACCATATATTTTCTTGGCAACGCTTGTCACTCATCGTATCTGTATGTATTGTAACAATTTCAGAATAGTAGAAACAAAGAGCAGCAAAAGAATACCTTCATAATTCTATTGTACGAATATATAACACTTATTATGTCCGTATAACACATGGGAAAAAGGAAAATTACCGGAACGCAATCGAGCAACCAAAAGAAACATACAGATGTGGACGAGGCAGGGGCAACCAGAAGTGCAGATTTACAGGAGCGAGCGATGACTTGACGAAAGTGATGAAAGAAATAAGTTGACCAATGAGGAGTGAAAAAACAAGTGCGTAAAACCAGGCGAGTATGAGCTTTCGTATATAGTTGTTCGCACACGAGCAATAACTATACATGTGTACACCCGACGAGGTGTTTGCAAGCGCGAGTGTTGAGTCTTGCGCTCCTACAATTCTAATTCCGTCGCGGTCCCTGGATCTTACATTCATGCGCTGATACAGCCAGTATAGAATACTGCACGAGAAGGGAATAAAAAGAAAAAAAAAAAAAAAAAAAAAAAAAGAGGCGGAGCCAGGCAGGGCCAAAACGGAAGA
>JAPYYV010002815.1:20639-38111 GCA_030522625.1 Copidosoma aretas
AAAAAAAAAAAAAAAAAAAAAAAAAAAAAAAAAAGAGGCGCAGCCAGGCAGGTCCAAAAGGGTTGAGCGCGAGTCTAGACTTATAGCTGCCGATATACGCTCTCGGCACTTTGACGACAAGCTATAAATGAGTCCAAACATCGCGTGCAGCGCGAGAGGGAGAGATGATCGTATACCTATATTTAGGGGCCGCGGAGGAGAAAACGAGAGGACGAGATGAGAGGCCAATGAGCCGCCGCGCGTGTGTTTGCGCGTAATCAAGAGGGCAAGAGAGAGAGAGAGAGAGAGAGAGAGAGAGAGAATAGAGGAAAGGGAGGAGAGAAGAGAGATTTTAACAATAGGGGAAACGGTGTGCGTGCGCGCAAAAAGAGAGCCGCTATGCGAGGAATGTCGTTGAAGTGGCGCCATTTGTTCTCAGGAGCCCCACTTGGCTTCTTGTATACCTACTTCTTTTTAGGTTCTCCTCTGCTCTCGTTTTCTCGCCAATTTGGCTTCTCGATTTATGATCAGCTCTCGTTTTGCTCACCTTTGATTTTCGTTCGGGCCCGAATTTAAATTGCATTTCGACGTCCCGACGCTTACACCGAGCAACGGAAGTTCGGCAATGGGCTTAGGAAAAGGGTTTCAGTGAAAAATAAACGGTATGCTCAATGAGAAACGATTGCCGAGGATTGATTTGGTGATTCGTGTGGGTTTGATTGCAATTGTATTATAGGTGATTCATAAGACTGATGAAATGCGTAATGACTGAATCGGTAAAACAATAGTAGTAGGCAACCCAACATCGATGTGTTACACTTCGCCGAGTCTGAAATTGATTTGATGCTTCAATTGTTTTCCCACAAATTGCAAGTGTCCAGTGATTTATTTGTATACATCCATTTAACGAAAAAGTTACATTTTAATGAGGGAAAAAGTTTGAATGAATGAATAAATAAATATGGTTAACAGTTTTACCATCCCAAACAACTACTTTGCACTTTCTACGACGAAAGATTAATTGGCACGTGACTTAAGTTTTTTCGATTCGATGCGTGATTGTCTGAAACTGATCACACGGTCTCCTTATGGAGCAGGAAAATTTAAAAACCACACATATCGAGCAATTAAAATAAAAAGTCATTTTAATACGCAGTTTTAGAAATAAGAGGGATCTTTGTGCAAGTTAATTATCACGCATGTAACGTGCAGGATCAGATACAAGAACGATACGTATGAGGGAGCAAAAATCTAACAGTCCCAACTAGGGCTTCAATGCGTTACAGATCGTATTTTTGTACGCCGGCTATGATGTTTTAGGCTACGGGTAGACGGATCGGATGAAAAAAAAAAAGCACAGAGAAAAGAAGACAGAGAGAAACTCACACTTGGTGCCTTCCGCGTGCTGCTCGGTCTTGGGAGGGCCGACGTAGCTGACGTTCCATGAAATCGGGCCGCTGCACGGGCTGACCAGGAGCGTCGGGGGCGGGCCGGTCTTCGGGTTCAGATAATAGAACCTGGAACGAATTCATCTGCATCCAGTATGATATTACTATTCAGCCGAGGTCACGGAGTTATGGATTAAATTCACTCGCTCGCCCGTTCATTCATTTACTTACTATCTCCGGCATCTAATTTTTATGGCCATCGTTCTGAAGCTTTATCGTTATTTTCCGTTCAATTATTCATTCTAATACATGCACGGACACACTAGGACCTTTTCGAGGCTCAATTGTTATGTTGTTGTTAAAAAAAAAACTTCAAATTTATTAACTGCCTGTTTCAATTGAAATACGAATATCGAATTGCTATGCGGGAATGCATCATGTGTACATTGTGTGCACAATGACCTGCTTGAAAGTAGCTGTTCGAAAAAATTGGCGTACGAATAATTATAACATTTTTATGTAGCATTATTGTCATATCTGAAGCCGAAAGTTTGTCGTTTGGCAAGTTTTGATAAAAAGTAAAAAGTCTTTGGTCTTGAAAAAATGTATTTTTTGGATACAAATTTCCATGGGAATATCTCATATTTATTCTAGAAAAAAAAGTGTTACCAACCATTATAAGTACATATAATATAGAAGAGAAACGGCACTCTCTTTTTATATTTTGTTGGACCCAAGAAATTCAAGGAGTAATATATGTTATTTTTAACGTTTAATTGTTGTGAAATAACTCCGCCCGGCATCACTATGTCACAAAAATAGTTTCTGATGAGTCTAATCATGATGTCCTCATATTTTTATGTCTTGTAAGTATTTTATAGCAGAATAAGTTGTACATTAGAATTTTGAAGTATGTTAATTGAATTATATTGTTTAGTCTGTCCTAAAGATGACACCTAAGATGCTCCGAAAATTTTTGTAAAATTTCAATAAAATTATTGCTCTTACAAAGTTGACTGTTAGTTTATTTTCAAATTGTTTTGATTGTTTAAAAATTAATATTACACCTTAAAAGTCAAAGAAAATATTTAAAAATATATTTTTAATCAGTTTTTTGGACATGTATTTCGTAAATATTAAATATTTCAGTCTTGTATGTGGTCAAGTTATATTGCTCATAATCACAATACAACTTTTTTACATCGTATATTTTGGTCGATGATGTAATCTCAATGGTCTAAGAAGCAAAAAAATATTCAAAAAATTCCCTGCTATCACAGTAAATAATTGATAATATCTAAAAGATGCAGATGTAAAAGATTTAGATCTCCAGAAATAATGCATTAAATACTTTGAGTTTCCAACGTGATTATTTTTGTGAAAAACGTTTGAAATAATTAAAGAAAAGTTAAACAAGCGGTATTTCTTCAGTTCAGTCAACAAGTTGATGATAAAGGTTTATGTACATCAATCCATTACAAGTGACAAGTTACAAATCTTGAAAAAATACAATTTTATAATACTACTGTTACAAAAAAATTGGCTATCCGTATGTCTTAGAAATAAAAAAAATGTAGAATAATAAACATTATGTAAATTAATAAGACATACATAAGTTTAGCCTCTTACTTTTAAATGTATAATTATTACGTACTTGCTCTAATATTCATTACTTGAATTATTATTTGTTGATTTATTCAACTACAACAATTACAATAATTTCATCAAGTTATTACTGGACAATAATTTTTCAATCAACTCAATCGAGAAAAACTAAATGTATCGAAGTAGTTTAAAAAAATAATTTTTGAAAACTACAATGTTGTATTTGCAGATTATTTATAATTCAATGTACGTCCTAATGCATTTGATTGCATATCAAAGAAGAAAAATTAATGATACATAATAATCTCCGTTCCTTACGAACATATAAAAACAGCCCATCACTGTAATACAGTAAATTGACGTATTTCTTTTCTCTCAGATTGTATATTATTATAAGTATAGTATCAGAAAAAAAGCAAATAAAATAATCGTGAAAGAGAATAAGCGTCGGCATACTGCGTTTGTACGTACAATTATGAGAAATTACATCGCAAACAAGATGATACAATTATGTACGGTTGGTTGAACCAAAAAAAGAGAAAAATAAAAAGCAAAGGAGAGGACACGCAAAGCTAACATTACAAGCCGCATGTGCATGCACGGCCTTCTATTACCAATGTACTCTTGCAGTTTTTAAAAAGGTAAGGATGTGTCAACACAAATACACACACACAGGCACGTATATAATTGCATGCAATCATTAATTTCGGAATATTTATCGGGATTCTAATTAAAAGCCGGTGCCTTATTTATGTAGTCGTCCTTGATTAAAAAGTACAAACTTACGCACACAGACACACACCAGGTATGCACAAGGACCGCAAACAAATTACGCATTCCCAGGCATGTGCACGAATTAAGACCACATATAAATAACCCGCAAAAAAGTTCGCCCGCTCGTAAACGCATCGTATAAGTACTGCCCTGCACATATCTTTCCCTCGGCAGCAGCAACAACAACAACAAAATCAATTATGCATACGTTTTGCGCGACTCGATCAATATTCATCAGCAGCGCAACGCTATACCCCTTCATATATGTATACCTTACTCTTTCTTTTCCGAGGAGGGCATCATAAAAGTGCATTTCGGCGCCCATAAGTCAGCCTCTTCCCTACTCCTCGTGGACTCTCCCCTTCCACCGGCCGCCGACCCTTTTATTCTTTTTTTTCAATACGCGAACATAAAATAAAACTATATACTACCTCCGCGGCTCGTTCGCTGCGATCGGCCGATCGATCAACAAATGTGACCGAGCGAATTTCGTGTATGATTCATGATGAATTTGCCGGTGCGTGTACTTACCTTATATTATACCTACATCGATGTGGGTTTTTCCCCCCGTTATATTTGTCGCTTCTATCGTTTACCGCCGACAAGCAGCGAAAGTTTTGAGAAGTGTATACAGTATTGCAAACAATAATAATAATAATAATACAAAAATTGATAATTTGTGTGTGTTACTCGCTCGGAATCTCTACGTAAAGTGTCATTTGTGCGGTTCGTAGTCAAGACACTAAGATATTTTTGATAAGTTATAGACAGGAGAGTAACCAAAAACGCAAATATATGAGATTATAGTAAGAAATGTAAAGTTGTAAAATATCCCCCAGATCCTTTATATTTTAAAAAGAGAATAATTGTAAACAAAGCCTTTTCGTGGTGTGATAGGCTGAATAGTCCATACGACTATAAGTCAAACAAAATTCGCCGATGATGAAATCAAAAAATTGTCCTAAATCTTGACTATAATTATAATCTGAAGCTTCTACAAAGAAGTGTTCAACTCCGAGATGAAAATATTTATTAGATTCATTGTTTATTAAACATAAAATTAAACGTAAATAGTGGAGGAAATAAGAACAAAAGTAAACTTGAGTAGGATACTCGGTTGATATCGATACAATTCATGATTTATGAGCACAAACAATTTTGAACTTAAATACATCCAATTATTATTTTTTGCTGTTGTTACAATAAACAAGTTATTTTTTATAACTTTTACAGTCCAACAAAATTGGGTAATATTTTTGTGTATTCCACGGTATTCAAGTTTAGTTAAAAATGGTAATTTCCATGGAATTAAAATTTCCTTGCAATTTTTAAAAAAGCATGTGTCAAAAAATTTGAGGTTAGAAAATATTATAAAAAAATAAAAAAGTAATAAAGCGTGATGATCGAAATTCTTCCTGGCTCTAAAAAAATGTGGCCTACGTATTGTACAAAATACGTATGTAATAAGAAAATTTATAGTTGTGATTGCGAAAGGAATTAATATAATATATATTATGTGAATGAAGAGTACAGAAGAATAGTGAATATACTTTATTCTGTCGAGGTCAGTAAACTAAAATATGAAATAAAAGTATATGTATGTATATGTGTGTGAGACCACACTTGCATACAAGGTAAAAGTCAAAAGTGACTAGCACGAAGAAGAACATGCAACCCTCTCGATTTCTCTTTGAGCAATGTATAGATATATGAATGGGGGATGGGGCTTCGACTGTCTGTTAATTTAAATGGACCGACTGTAATTCTTATTTTGAATAATTGAAATTTTAA
Organism: Copidosoma aretas; assembly: GCA_030522625.1. Classification (NCBI taxonomy): domain Eukaryota; kingdom Metazoa; phylum Arthropoda; class Insecta; order Hymenoptera; family Encyrtidae; genus Copidosoma; species Copidosoma aretas. The sequence continues at coordinate 26,177 of JAPYYV010002815.1, forward strand.
TGAGACCTAAGAGAGTTGGAGTATATCTGTTCTGTGTTTTACGTACACATACTGCTTAACGGTAGACATTGAAGACCGTGTATGTTCGTTTCGTCAAAAAGTAAATCAAAAATACTTCTTTTAATTACACATCCACATTTGTAAAACCAACCGATGTAGTTTTCGAAAATTTAAATCAGGTTCATGTTTTGGCTTACATTTGAGTGGGTTACATGAGCACATCTATTTTATATTCATGTATTTAAAAGTTGCTGTCTACATATCGGATTTTAATTGTTTTAATCATGTATTAAATATATGTACATCAATGACGGCATTTTTTTTCTTATTGTTTATTAACGTTCTGCTATGACAGAATCATGTTGTATTATTTAACAGAACTGTATATTTTATGGGAAAATTATCTAAATGTCACTGTACCCAAAAAATCATGAATGAAATAAAATTTTTCGCTAACTAAATACCAACACATTTTTTTTATGACTGTTATAATTTAAAATATATTGAAAATCTCTATTGCACTGATTTTATAATAGTTTTTTAAATATCATAATAATTGTAACTAAAATATACTCATATTATATTTTAAACTTAATTTTCCTTATTTACAAAAATAAAAAGTTATGTTACGAAGTCAAAAACAATTTTCTTCAAATCGTAAGTTTTATTCATTATTTTTAGATATCCCAAGTGGAACTATTTGATGCAAAATATATAAAATTTATTTACAAACATTCTTTATATGATTCATATAAAGTTTATGTTTGTCAATGATTCCATACAATACTCATAAAGTTTACATTGAATTTTTAAAACCAAACATTTTTGAGCAAAATTAAATGAATATGTATAGTGCACGTTTCTTTTTGTGGCATAAAATGTTCATTGATAGGTAAGGACACAGACAATATACAACTATTTGACTGTTCATTAAAATTTTTTCTTCTTGTCAAACAATAAATTAAAATACACATTTTTTTTTTTTACAAAAGGGATTTTGAAAAATACTTATTACGAAGATTTTTCATAAATGCCTTATATTTTTTTTATAAATTGCCAAATAAATTTATCTTGTCTATGTTCTTACCTATCAAAAGATATTTTTTGCCACAAAAATAAACTTACGCTAAACATATCCATCGCATTTTGTTTAGAAAAGTTGTTGTTTTTTTTTTTTTTTTTTTTAATTGTACATAAACTTTATCAGTATTGTATGGAGTTATTTTTGAACATAAACTTTATGTATATCATTTAAAAAAATTTTATACATAAATTGTATGTTTTTGTATCAAATAATTCAACTTCGGTACGTATTATTCAAATTTTTTTCGAGTGATTAAATGTAATAAACACAAAAGCCTTACTTCTAATAATAATCTTTGCTGCGCGACTACGGTACAACAAAGGCTTGTGCGTAAGTTGGATTTGAAAGAAAAATGCACACGCAGAGAGAAAGAGAATATGCAGACGCTATATTTTTTCCCTTTTTTTTGTGAAGGATGTGCTCGCGCGCGTGGCGCGGCACGTATAAGAAATTAAAGCACGAAAATTTTTGTGAGAATCTCCAGCGTGAAAGTATCAGTTACGCACTAATGGCCGGGTTGGGATTCCAGATTGTAACCAACAAGCCGTACAGCAGAGCTCCCGCGTCCTTCGACTCTCGCTTGTATACCACATGCGTGTTTGATTTTTTCCTTTTCTCTGTAGGCCCTTTAAATACCAATTGCTTAAGAACAGACTGTTCCGATAATTTTCTCATATCCAGTAAAATTTATATCGCAAAACACCGTTGAGGACTTTGTAAATTATTCGCGCATAATTTTACGTTACGCATCGGCTCGAGACGATGCTCTGCTATTTTCCACGATCGTGGGGTAATATCAGAATGGACCTACGTACGTATAACGTGTTATTCGCGATTTAATGTGATGCAATTTACAACCGATTTTTCTCATCCCATGCGTATACCACAGGTAGGAGATGCTTTTCGTCAATGACATATTATTTTCTTTCCCACCCAATGAACGTGAGAACATCAAGATTAATGTTTCCTCATGCCTGTATAGGTTACAAGGAATCAAATAATATTTTTGTCGTACAAAATGTAAATTCTCAGATCCGGTACTTTTTCGGACAAACATAAAATTTCAACTACCCATTCACATTTCAAATGACACATCAAAAAGAGTTTTTCCTACAAAAGCATTAAACAAGCACACGTGCGCATTTTAGGTTTTAGTATCGTACGGAGAACACTCATTCATAAATTACGTCTGCGAGCCGATCGTCTCTTCTAAGCCTTTTTGGCCCTAGAACTCGCGATCCTTCCTAGAGAGCAGCTTCGTTACGCTCATTTATCCGCGAGACTTTATAAATAAACGCGGCTGCCACGTTGTACAGTAGCAGTCTCAGCTGTAGCTGTTTTCCTTGCAGGGATTATGTGCCTTTCTTGATTTCTTGAGATTTTTTTGTCAAAGTGTTGCATACTTGGATTTAGGATGCTCATCCGAAATCTAATAAAATGATGTACAATGATTGCTACTTTTGAGAAGACAAATAAACTTGTATTGGCACTTGAGTTTGCGTTTATTTATTAATACCGTCAAATAATTTTTAATCTAATTGTTTCCTTCAAAAGACTTAATACTAGATAATGTTCATACTGCACATTTATGTCCTGTTAATTATTACTGCGATTCAATACAGTTGCTGTTATAAAAGAAGTATTAAAGAAACCACGTTATCTGAATTAACTAATTACACAACAACAACAAGAACAAAAACAAACATACTAAAATATGGCTTTAGTCAAGTGGCAATCTTTCAAAGAATAATTAAATAAATGTCTGTTTGGATAGGTTATAAATGTAATTGATCTTATACGTGTATGTTACATGAATTAATACTTCAATTTGAATTGTAAACCAAGTATAATGATTTTATAGGTACGATTATTCATTTATAATCATACTCGAAAAATAGTAAAAATATATCGAATAAATTATTTATGTTCATCATTCAAATGAAAATGGAAAAAATGATTTTGGCAGTTGTATAACGTGCATTCTACCTTCATCATTGTAATTGAGTTTACATTTTATTTTATGATAGTAATATTAAGAAGTTTGAGTAAATTATCTTCTTCCATAATTTTTGTATATTTTAGTGTCCACCTCTTCGTGATTTCACGTCTTTTTTGAAACCTTTATTTATTATTTGAATTCACATTATTTATTCCACGTATACCCATTTCTGGGCTTTTACGTCCTTTATTTATTAATTACTTATTATCATTTCCCACCCTAGCTTATACAGACAATTTTTCTTACTATATAATTCAATTTGATGTTAAACCAATTACAGTTCTCATATGTACGCTGAAATGGAGTAACCAACAGTAATAAACAGTTAAATTTTAAAAAGACATTTACACAGTCTTTGATTTTTGTATGGGTAATGCAAGTACAATTTCGATGGGAGTTCATCATAAGTGTGTGCTACTGACGTGCAGTACCATGCAGTAAAGTGCATGTGTAAACTTGCAAACAGAAATTTTCGCGTCCACTTCCCAATGTTTAGAGAAGAATAAGTGCACATCAGCAGAATCACACGCTGCTTTGCTTTGCGCTCACTTAACTTCTGTAATGGATCGATAAATTCCTGTACATTTTACTGTAGGTTAATGGAGGTGAGTGCGAATAAGTACACATATGCAACACCATTCTCTAAGTGATTTTTTTTTTTTTTTTTTTTTTTTAATTGTCTTTTAAAGTTAACCCAACGATTTCCGTGAATGAATATTTTGTAGTTTGTTTTAGTAAGTAATAAGAAGTTTTAAACAGCATATCAGGAACAAGACATGTGGTATTTGGACAAATTTTCCAGAAATCGAATTTTACATTTGCAAGGATTGATAGTAGTGGTAGTATATGTGGATACTGAGCTTAATGTTTGTTTGTACACTATTGTTACGTTTCCAACATTGATTTCAGATTTTTATTTCACATTTTTTGTTTTTTTTTTAACATCCCATTTCTTCTTTTCTTTTTTATTTTAATTTTACTATGATACAATTACATGATACCAATATTTTTATCGTTGTCATCCTTTTTGTCTAATCATTTCTTATATTTATTCCCCACTACTACTCTATTTATATTTTTGGTTATTGTTGATTTTTTTGATGCTTTTAGAAATGGTATCGCTTCAGTCTTCAATATTTTTCTGATCCTAAGAATTGATGTGTTTCTTCCTCTCAGTTCTTATTTCATGCATTTACTAATTTTTTTCTTTTAATAATACATAACCTAAAGGTTGTGTCTTTAAATCCTTTATTTACTTCTGTACCTGTAATCCCACAATTTTTCTTGCCCATTAATTTTTAATCTTTGTTTTCGTTTTTTACACCAGATATTTTTCTAGTATCATGTGTTGTTTAATAAACTTTTTATTATTGCTATGTATAGGTTTAACTATTATTCTTTAATCCAGCAGAATTTCCTATTTCATTATTACTAGTGTATTTTTCAACAGCTTTATCGATATCGAATATTTTATTTCTTTCGTGGACATCCTTTGTTATCACCTTATTTCCTACTTGCTGACTTGTAGTGAGTAAAGTCTTGGACTATTTTGAGCTGTGCTTGTTTATTATAATATATTTTCTTGTCAATTCATCTTTCAAACAAATTAGTACTCACTCACATTTCATTTTTAGCATCCCAATTAAATAATCATCTGCCTTTTGTTTGTCTCTGCACATATCTCAGCTTCTTTTATCTGATCGTAGTCTCCATTATAATCTGACTTGTTTTTATTCACTGCAATCACTGTTATAACACAATTTCCTTCAACTTTAAATTTCTTACCTTTTCTATTCCCGATTTTCAGCTCCATGTACGACCGTACGAGGTGTGTCACAAAAGTATCGGACCTGGGTTCATATTTTCGTATATTTCTTTAATTTTTTTCTTTTGGGCTCATAGCACGACTTAAAGTAATACCTTAATAACTCAACAATACGTTACCATTGTTTCCCCACATCTTCAAGTAGTTCTGTAAGTCAGTTTGCGCAATGGCTTTCAGTGCACTTGACGAATTCTTTTCAATCACCTTTATGTCATCAAAACAGTGTATTTTGGGCGGAATTTTCAACTGTGAAAACAACCAAAAGTTGCAGGGGGCTACTTTATGTTTATATGAATACGTTTAGGACTGTACGATAGCTTCCAGAATTGTAAAATTTTGTTTTGTTAAAACCTGTTGCACGAGGTTTGATGAATCCACAGGTACATTATCGCGATAAAGAAGCCAGTTGCCGACAAAAATGCGGCAGTTTTTTTTATAAAAATTATTTGTTGATCGCCTGATCTCTTAAAGCATATTTATGGTTCTTAACATCTTCACAATCGTAGAAAAAAAACACGGATTTTATATTGCTTCGAGTTTGGCGTGATTTTCTCGATCATGGCTCGACTATAAGCTTATGCTGTGAAGACTTGCTGTTTTATGTCAGGATCATGAGCGTAAGTTCACAAATAGTTACCAGTTATAATTTTTTCAAGCAAATTTTCAAGATGTCCTCAGCGACTTTAAGCAACTTTCTCCTATTTCCGCCATTTTCAGAGATGACAAAATCTGATGAACGTGAAAAAGACAATTTAAAGAAATGGACACTGCGTGCGAACTAACAAGTCTCGCTGGTTACTGCAGCAGATGGTGAGTTCGTTAGGAGTTACTGTATAAGCTTATGCTTTGCACAAAAGCCACTGCAACATTCTGGTGCTGAATAGTGAACGTAGGTCAGATAATTAGAAGCACTTCTCGTAGGTATGCTGACATTGCTGTTGTATCTAACAAGAATAACATTGCACTTAAATTTTGAATTTTTGCCCCAATTAATTCCTGAAACGATGTTCTTCATTTTGTGGGCTTTTCCAATTACCTATAAATAAAAGTTCAGCAACTTCGATTTGAACATCAGAATAACGAAAAGTCAGTGTGTTGGATGATTAAACAACAAATTATAGATATCGCAATACACAGCAAAAATATAGAATCAAAGATATACATAGAGGAGTAAAGAGAGGGAGGCAGATACGAAAGTTCTCAGATATAGAAATAACAAGATGATTTTCCAGAAAAACTTGGTTCTAACATAGTCGAAAAAGTAGAGACAAAAAGAATAAGAGAAATGGACATAGAGGCCAAGAGAAAGCAACGAAGATGTTGATATTTATAAACATTTAATGTTAAAAATAGCTGTAGTGGCATGCAAGCAAATAATTGATTTATATTATATCACATACGCTGATCATTCAGGTGGAAGCCCACAGGAATAATCTCCCGACCTTTCTCAACACTCAATGCCTGTGTTTATCGATATCAATAATCATTTTTGTATTGATACAGAACCATTCATTTTATAATTCATTGCTTTAAGAATTAAAAACGCACTAAGTTGAATTAGAACGAATGTCAAACAAGAATGAAAGAAATTATTTCCGAGTGTGGTTCGAACAGACAATAAAATCTATAGTTACATTGACAAGAAACATCAAGTGAGGCGATATAATTGACGGGATCGATGCATACAAAGAATAAAATTAATGCAAATGTAAGACAATATACAAGATAAGGCATTAACAATAAGATGGATGATTAAGTACACGAATACAGACAATAATATAATGATAGAGTATGAAATAGAGACCAAAAAAAAAACAGGAATATAAACTTAGAGACTTGAGACGGAGCTATGAAAACTGCAATGCAAAGAAACAATGCAGGGTTAGATATTTGGGATTAAGACTCAAAAACAAGGTCACACAGACAGGAATATAAAGATATAATACATATATAGCCTTGGAAACGCATAGCTATGGCCTATGAGAAATGTGACAAAAAAATTAAGATATAGTGATTCAAATAAAGAAACCGAGAAACAGAGATATAAAGCCCTACAAATGAAGACAAACGAAAACTGACATTGTTTTAAACTGGGTAGCAAAATCAGAAACCTCTGCTTCACTCCGATAGTCACGCTCTTTAAAATTATCAAGACTGCGTTTTGACATTTTTCCATTACTCAAACACGACTACGGGGTTAGCATTTTTCCTTGTAATAGTTTCAGCATCAATATCTCTTACTTTCTATCTTCCTATTTATCCATCTTCCAATCTTTAAATTGTTCTATCTGACTAAGGTTCTCTATCTATCATTGCCTATCGTCTATCTGTACATATTTGTATTTAAGTTTCTATGACGAAAATTATGTGTATTTATCTCTCTGTTTCTATTATATACGTTTTGTGTATCTGTCTCGATATAATTCTCCCTGATATACGAATCTATTTTTCTGGAACCACATATTGTACGTTTGCAACAAAAATACAAAGATTAACATATATGTCCCTTAACATAGTTACTACGTCTATTATCGCATTTATAATCATGTAACTACATGCATCTTCATCTTACTATCTCTTAATTTCTATATTTGTTTTTTTCTTCATGATAGTGGCCTTAAATCTGTCTCTGAATAATTTATTTTTGTAGTATTCATTCAGGGTATCACGTTTCGACCTTACTATCTGTCTTCATACTAAATTAATTTTTTAGTCTAAGCTTCTATACGATTCCTTTATCACTGAGTCTTCATTTTTAATCTTATTTCTTTAGTAAGTGTATGCATGAGTCTATCTATGCATGCTTCACCTTTGTTTTTGAATCAATGATCCTCTAGTTCTCCTCTTAGCTCATTAGATAATGTCCTAATTGTCACGAGTTTATAGATTCCGATAAAATATTTCAAGGATACCGATAAAAATTTTATGTGGTATCTGCACCAGGAATTTACAATGGAATACTATAAAGTGACAAATTCTACCAATGTATATAATTTCATTCTTATTCGTAGACTAATAATTCTATGATGTTTTATGAGATAAGTGAGTTTATTGTGTTTTATAAGGAGAAATCGATGGTAAAATTTGCTTAAAATAATATGTATTTTGATAAAGGAATTTTTCTATCAATTTGTTCTCATAAAACACCATAAACTAATTTACCTCATGAAACATCATAGAATTATTAGTCTACGAATAAGAATAAAATTATATACACTGATAAAATTTTTCACTTTGTAGTATTCTATCGGAAGTATATTACTATTATCGGGAGTATTTTATCGGAATTTATAAACCCATGGCAATTAGGGTATCTTCGAATAAGACTCTATGTTTTGCATCCATTCTTTATGTCTTATCTTATTCTAGTCATCTCTAAATGTCAATAGTGCATCTTTCTTCATCTCTGTCTCTTTCATTTTTCATTCCCATGATATAACTTTTCTTTTGAGTCTGTGACTGTTTGTTGCTGTCATTTAGTATATCTGTATCTGAGGCTTTGTGTTTGTAACATTTTTTCTGTTTCTTTTTTATTTTTATTTTGGTTTGTATTTTAGGTCTTTAATTTTTTGTTAGTCCATATTAGTCTTGTTGCCTCAATCCCTACATCTCCTTTCATTTATTTTTTGTTTTCATGCTTAATTTTTTGTCTTTATTTATCTCATTATCTAAATGTTCATCGTCTTTCTGTGTCTTCATTTTAGTATTCATGTTTTTTTTTGTGACTCAATGTTAATGCTTATCTGTTCCTATGTTTTTATCTCATGTCTTTTTTCATCTTAGAGAAGCGGTGGTGTGTGGAAAGGCTACAAGGAACGGGGGTAAGTAAAGAGACCTTGGAAACGACAACTTTAAATTTTGTAATGGGGTTAAGTTAGGTTTGAAAACTTACGATAATATTTATATATTTAATATGTTAGAATAACAGATTAAATGAAAGAACTTTACGTGATTCATCAGATGGCTCCATAATACTTTTAAAATTTAGTAGGGGCCGTGGAGGGTGACCTGAGGGAGCGTGGGGGATCGAGTTGCATACTAAAGTCAGGTTCACAAGTACATAATCCAGCGATTACTGTTATTGTCTTTAGGGCTAGTAAGGGGGTATCAAAAAAGTTAGGGTTGAGCAAAGTAGTAAAGTAGTAAATAGGGGGGGGGGGGGGGGCAATTTGGTTAACTTAACGGAAAGAAAAGGAAAAAAGTTAATTTTTTTTTTTTTTGGGGGGGGGGTTAGGGGGTTAAGAAAAGTTATAAAAAAGGAGAAGGGGGGGGGTGGGGGGGGGGGGGGGGGGGGGGGGGGCAATATCGTTAACTTATCGGAATGAAAGAGAAAACAGTTAATTTTTTTCTTATTCTGAGGGGGTGCTAAGTGGTTAAGAAAAGTTATACATAAGAAGCAGAAGGGGGTTGTGGAAGGCCCAACTTACATCCATATGTATAAGAGATAAATATATGTATACAATGAGAAGACAAAGGTTGTTTGTGATAAAAACACAACTAGTGTAGAGTTATGTAGGGAATCGTGGGGGGCATGGGAGGCGGTGGTGTAAATGAGTATATAGCGACTTACCTCAAATAAGAGGCATCCGAGACGGGGGGTGGGGGTCAGTTGGGTGGTTAAAATTTTTTAATAAGGATGAAACATCACATTTGTCCCTTGTATTGTGGGACCACGTAGGGGACTTAAGGGCAGCTGTGGGGTGGACTAAATAAAAATGTGGGTAAGCGTTGGTGTTTTTCGGGTGTCATGGGGAATTCAGTCTAACCTATAAAAGAGAAATGAAAAAACATTTTTTGGTCATATTTTTCGTGGGAGGGGAGTATAAGTGTCTGTAGGGAAGCTGTGAAGGGGTACATATTATATGGTGGGGTGGGAAGACTGTAGACCAATAAGGGGAGATATTACTTATCTCTACATCAAGTATGCATAGAGATAAAAAAGTTACAGGAATTTTCACTGCAAAAACAACGGTAAAGCGTTGTGACCGACCAATTTTAACAATAATTCTTATCTCAACTCTGTGGTAATTTTTTTCTGCAGCACCAAATTAATCTCAATGAAATCAAAGTTCAAACTTTACATCACAAGCTCGGGGCGTTCACAGCCATCTGCTTTTAGGCGCAAAAATAAGACGAAACAAATAAAGAAAACAACAACGACAACAAAGCTCAAGTCTGCAAAGCTCACGAGGAGAAGGAGGAGGAGGAGGCTCAGCTACCGCGTGCCAGTCCGGCTCCCCGTGCAGTATATAAATATACGCTAGAAGCGGGGCCGCGCGTTCGGCGCGGTAATTTAAAATTTATAGCTCCTTCGACGTGTCAGCTTCTCGAGAATCGGTAGCTATATGCCCGCACCATACCAGCGAGCGGCCCGACGCTGCTCTCCTTTTTGCGTCTCTCTTTTTCGACTCTCGGAGTCGGAGAGAGAGAGAGAGAGAGAGAGAGCAAGTTTTTCGCGGGAACGCAGACGACGCTCCTTCTCCGTCTCCCCCCTTCCCCGGGTTATATGGGGACCATTGTAAAATTAGCGCTGGGACACAATGCCGGCGTCGCGGCGTCTGGGGTCGCTGTGGCCCGCCCGCCTGCGCTGCTATATCCGTCGGAGCTTGCAAGCGAGGAGCGCGTGCCTACGTTACATCTATGTATCTGATACGGGCGTGCTCGCGTGTTGTGAATCACCGGCGTTTTGCATTGATAAAAAGGAGGGGATCAGAGAAGAGCGACACGGGGATGGGGCTGGGAATCGACAGAATAATTATTACTCATCACCTTTTTCTGGTGATTTTATTTGTTTGATTGGGTGGTTTTGTTTTTTTGTTGAATCAGTGCTAGGATCAGAAGATGAGTATACAAAAATGTTGGGGTAAACTTTTTTTACTTGTTTATGTTGATAGTTTCATCAGGTGTAATCTATTTATCCAGATATCTTTTATTAGCTTCCGGATAAATTTGATTCAGCGAAGGAGTCAAAATGTTCGTGCAGACATGTTATGAACCTGGGCTGTACAGAATATGGTTGCATGAACGTCAAGGTACTTGTGAAACACAAATGATTCGTTTTTGTTTGCATGTAGCTGTGAAAAGTAATAAATAATCTACGATTGAAAAATCGGAAAAGTTTTCTTAATAATTACAGCGGGGGCAAAATAGTACCAGTTAAAAAAAATGTATACTTACGATTAATGACGTTCAAGAAAAAGAAAACTATGATTTTAACAGATTGGTGTTTAAAAATATTTCTTACTACTTTTATTGATTGATTTTTAGAGCTGCACGTAAATATAAGAGAATCTTAAAAATGAATAAAAAAAATTTGTATTCAAGTACGAGCTCAAGTTGAAGTTGATTTTAGCATATATGTACATATTCATATCCATCGAAAGTTAAAAGAAGTCCCAGTATTGGACTCGTCAAATGCTACGTCGTCATACTGGTTAATTTTTACTGTACACTGTACCCAGAGCTGGGTAAACAGAGTACTTTCAAATACCTTCTTATTTGAAAATACAAGTATTTGAAAATACATGTATTTGAAAATATAAAAGTATTTGAAAATACTACGTATGCTCAGCTCTGACTGTACCCCAAAAATATTGGCCGCATGTGGATTTGGGATGTTTTAACTAGAAGCAAACGGAATAAGTTCTGTGAGATCTTGGAGGTGGAGTGAATTCTTGTGTAATTTAAAGCTTCTATAAAACAGTTACGCGAGACAGAAGTTCAGGGGCATTATATACACTGGGGTATGACAAACGTCTGATTGGAAAATAAAATTCTTGTCAACCCAGACTTGTAAAAAATCGCGAAGCGCACCTGCCATACTTGGTGACTGTTGATTATAAATATATGAGGAAATCTCCTTTTATTTTTCACTTTTCGAGGGGCAAAAATCAGCCGAATTTTTTTATGATGCCACACCTCCGAAATATTTTTTTTTATATTCTTGAGACCCTAAATATTGAGAAAAATATCGTGAACATGCGATTCAGGTCTTGGCACACTGTTTTTTTGAGCTTTTTTCAATTTT
>JAPYYV010002816.1:0-30457 GCA_030522625.1 Copidosoma aretas
ATACTCAGGGTGGACTTTTCTTTGATTGTCCACAATTCTAGTTCAAGAAAATTCCCTGATGGCAATGCTTAGTAGATTCTTGCATTGAATTGCTTTGTGAATATAAGAAGTGATTTGCTTGTGTAAGTTCATTTTAAACAATTTATCCAAGTCTATGGTATAAAAAAAGTACTTGGATTTGGTATTAAAATAATTAACTTCAACACTTTCTGCGTCGTTTTTTACGATACAGAACTCAGATGCTAGTATGGTGTTGATTTTTAGAGTATGCTGGGTATTTAAGATCTCTTGCACTTTTAAATGATTGCTTTTTAGCAGAATTGAGAAATTTTACTGCGTCGAAAATTCCTGCTATTTGCAATCACAGCGGTTTGTGTTCGTTTTTTATATATACTCAATCTATTTCCACGCGATACTCTCCTTATCTCGTTTGACTGATTTGTGGCTATTCCTGATCCAGGAACTTCTAATTTTCTATAAAATGTTGCTAAAAAAGTTAATTTTAGACACTTAACATTACATTACTATTGTTCAGCGTGTGATGATAGTTTTACAGATTTCAACAGTCTAAAATAATTTTTAGCGCTGTTAGACTATTGTCGGTTAGATTTTGACTACTAGTATATGTTCCATATATCTACAATTACAATAATACTTTTGTCGACTGTAAAAGATACAATAATACAAATATTTTCATCGGTCTTACAGTCAAATTAATGAATAAATAAATGTTAAAATTATTGAAAAGGGCAATCAGATTGCCCTTGTTTAACTTCGCTAACTTTTTATAATTGTTTTAGGTCTCGCGGAGTTAATTTCGGTTTTTGTTTTTAGATTCTACGGGGGTGATTTTAAACAAGGGCAATCTGATAATTTGACTGTAAGACCGATGAAAATATTTGTATTATTATTCCATATATCTTCTGCAGTAAAACTTTTTTTGAAGTAACCGTTTAAACATAAGTTATTTTTTATATATTTCATTTTATATTACAGTATATGGTTTTTTTTTAAGATTAGACCAATCGAAACCACAACCAAGGAGTCATTCTTCAAATGGACAAGATACCCCTCCCAGCCACCGTAGACGCACAGTGGGCTGAACTCCCAGAAAATCCACAAAATTTGTGCTCACATCTTACCCTACAATAATCCGTATCGCTAAATTATGTAACAGTTTGTGATCTATGTGTATAAGAGGTCTATATAGCTGATTGCGGTTATCCCTGTTTTCCAAGACATTAAAAATTATTTTTCGACCGCTTCCTGACAATCGATTAGGCTGAAATTTTGCCCACACTCTTTGATCGTAAGACTATGCAATTAAGTATATCATAAATAATAGTCTATCGAAAGGCAGACGAAATAAAATCTAAATCTTACTTTACAACCACTTTTACATGGGTATCATCTAGAAGGGCATGACTATTAAAATACAATAGGCACTTCCAGGTTATTTACAATCTAATGTGGCAGCTGTCATAATGGTAGATTGTCTCTTATTCTTCAAGCCCCGCCACATGGGTATCAAATGAAAAGCCATGGATTGTAAATCACAACAAGATATATAACGTTTTGTAAGATCGAATATGGCAGAACAAGTTTAGTGTACTTGCATTATTTATTCCCCGTGCACCCATTTCTGGGCTTTTACGTATCCACCTATTATTTCCTAATCCAACCTACATACCCAACTTATCGCTTTCTTTCCTAAACTCCCTTGGTTCCGCGCCCCAAGTATGCGAGTCTTTCGTACGGGCCCCTAGCGCGAATTTCCCCTTAGACGACTCGGCCATCCATCCTACTGGGTACTATTTACAGGGTGCAGCGATCGTCTCAAGCACACCCCGGAAGGTATCAGATTAATGGGGAGGTCCAGACATCGTTCAGAAAAATCTACTAATCGTCTTAAAAATCGGATAAAGTGGTTTTTCGGTATCCTGGGTACTCCTCCTGCCGAAAAAGCCCGAGAAAAAGATCTCGATATTTTGCGACGGGATTCGAACCCCGGTCCCTCGGAATTTTTCAGACTAGGCCGCTAGCACGCTAACCACTAAGCCATTGAAGCTCTCAGAACAAGTTTCGTGTATTGTGCGGCATGTTGCACGCGTGCCACACACTATTTTATAGTACAAGCGTATGGAATAATGATGACCACATGGGGCTGGAGGCGGGTGGTGGGAAGGGGTAAGTGGGGCGGAGGCAAGGGGGGGTGCCACTCCTTCTTTAAGTAAAAACTCAAGAGGGCAATGGAAAAAATCCAATGCCTCTATGAGATTGATCCGTGCACGGGTATACTATACAGCCATGGCTATAGCGCAGGCTGCACACTTAATGTGTACACAAGGCCATGGCATCAACTGCATAGTGCGAACGCTACTCCCGCTCACCGTAGACTTTTACCAGAGGCACCTATGGGACAGCCCTATGATTATTCTCTTCGTGCAGGCATGAGACGAAAATAACAAAGAGATTTATGACAACAATTCATGACAGGAAAGTACATTGAGTAAATAGAAAAAGTAAAAAGGGATACTAGAAGCAAAAATTCTTGAATAAACTGCCAGCACAGAGTGAATAAAGAAAAATGTGGAAGTCTGTATGGAAGTGTAAATTCATGTGAATTATTTATAATTACTGTGAAATTTCATTTAATAAATCAATTTATTAACTGTGACTATGCAATATATATATATATATATATATATATATATATAATGCTAGCAACTTCTTTAAAAAAATATGATTACTATCTACCTGATGGATGGCATAAAACAATAAAATTTAGTCATACGAAACATATTCAATTGTAAAAGAAGCAAAAATATTCTAGGGAGAGATCTTTTAGAATAATAGAAAAAGCGAGCGAGTTTTCTTCATTTAGAGGAATAAGGGAGGTATAGGGTGGCTGAATCAAAGTATGAGAAATTAAAGAATATTTTAGAGCTTTACTAATAGGCAGTCTGGAAACTCGGTAGATACCACCAGCATTCAGAGTCAAGTTTATTATTTATTAATTGGATACACAGGGACAGCGTGATTTGATGAGGGCTTTAATAAAGTGTAGGTAAGATGTTCAAGTAGTGTGCCATTTTAGCAAGGCTATGATGATTTAAATGAGTTTGAATTTCGGTTTGAACAGAAAATTTTCGATTGATCTGTTGCACCATTCCTTTTCTTTATACCAAGAACTTTCTTAAGATGTTGCAGTTCTTGGCATAGTAAGTAAAAAAACCTAAACTCATGAGAGAAAAATCATATATTCTGTAGTATTTGGCAGTCACAGCAGGCAAGGGTAACACTACTATAAAGAGAAAAAATAATATATATTGAATACGCAGGAGTTAAATTTGTTTTAAAAATCATGATTAATGAGCATATCATCATATGGAGGTTGGTACTCTTAGCGCATAGTAAAAAAATTATCTCTTATAATTATGCAATACAGTCAAAACGTAAGACTTCTGTCTTGTAATGTTAAAAAAGTATTATACATGACTCCATTTTCTTAGTAAAAGATTGGAAAAATCAAATTTACCTCTATCAGTGGGAAAATGTGAATCAAATCTAAACCTTGCATTTGATGAGGTTCAAAACTGTAGGGGCAATTCATTTTTGGCAGCATACCGACAATTTTTTCTGTTAACGATCTGAAAAATGTTGTGAGTGAGATAAAAATTTGTCAAGTGATGACGATGAAAAAAACTTACATTTTTTTACCGATGGTAAGGTTTTCTTGAAAGAGTATATCCACATCAACGTCAAAGGAACATGCCTCAATACACCATGTTATACCCCCAACAATCTGTAATACAGAAATAATTTTACACATCATCTTACTACAGAAAAATGTCTGACCTTAGGCTCACGCACTAAGATACTTTATTTAATCTTTAACATTATAACATATCAGACATGCATCATTTTTCTGTATTAAAGCTAGAAAAATTCTTAATTTATAAGTTAAGTTAAAAAAATCATCGAGATAATCGATGCACATTAATTTAGAGTATTCGAAACATCACAAATTTCAATTTCAATTTCTCTAAAAAATAAATAATTAGTTTTAGTGTTCAAACAGTTGTTATGCTGTAAAGCCTATATTATTTACGCAAGAAAAAATAATAATTACAAAAATATCAGCACATACAAATGTATTTTTAAATAGAACAAGTCATCTGATATCGACAAGATACTTTTTTTAAATGGATATTTTACCAATAGTGCGATTATCATACTGTTGGTATTAAATATACTGTAGAAAAAAAATTCAAAATTCTAGTGGGGATGAGTAGAAAGTAAAAAAGATAGTAAGAAGATAGTGTTTACCGATTCAGAAAGCCTATATGATATGAAGATTTTAGAATACCACTACACAGGCCATGCCATGGGTTTTAGTAATGAGTATTTAAAAAATAGCGAATAATATCTAACGAAAGACTTCAATAATATTCGTTAAATTATTAAGTGGCACCCTATTTTCATCCCAAAGAGCTAGATACTTTGTTATGCTCTCTAAAAAATACAAACTAAAAGTTCACTATTTATTACAACTTTAATTAATAAAATTAAGCAAGGAATCTACGGAATTTGGTACAACATTGTTATTTTACGTTTCAGTAAAATCAATCTTTTTCAGTTTTCTAGTGAATTCAAATAAAAAACAGCCTTGTTTGATCGAAATCAGTCAAGGGAGAATTGATGATAACTGATTACATCCATTCAGATACATGCGCACACATAGAGATAGAAGTTTCTACTGGTGTAACTAGTGCCACCTATCAAATCTTTTTTCTACTACCAAGAGTACTACAATTTCAAGTATCTGGCACGCGATTTCCTGGATCTGTAGCATCAAAACAAACACTTAAACGCGAAAAACCAGTGCCAGACACTGAAAATTTTACTACTGTTGAAAGTGGAAATAAGATTTTATGGAAGTAACTGGTTATACCAGTGAAAACTTCTCTCTATGCACACTAGGGATGGAGACATTTTCAAAAGAGCCTATACTAAGAATCGATACTCAATTCCTACTTCGATTCTGAAGATTTCGATTTTTGAATCGATTACCCGACGATAAGAATCGATTCATCCGATTCCAATCGATTCTTGAGATTAAAATTAACACATATTTGTAATTTGTAAAAATTTATTAAGTTATATTTATGGTATAAATATGTTCACAGCTGATTTGTCGTTATAAAGCTTGATTAATTAATGATGCACTGCGTACTTACACACGCACACAGACAAATTTTCGCTACAGTAAGATGATAAACTCTAAAAAACATATTTATAACATTATATGAGATTTTGTACCGATTCCATAGCATCCTCTAGGAGAAAGCAAAGCTACTACTTCTGAAGAGATACACCGGTTAGCAGATAATGAAATCGCATGCACAAGTTATACAATCTAATTATTCCAATGAATTATGTCTAATATGCAACAATAAAATTATTATCTATTTTTCCACGCCATCAATGAGAGTAGTAGATAGACGCTACATTGATACGTATAGAATACAAATGTATAAAGTTTGTACATGTTTTTGTTGAAAATCACTTGATATTTCCATCGAAAATTAATTTTTTTCATGTAAATAAGTACAATGCCGCAGACAAAGCCACTTGTTTTTTTATTGGTATTTGTACTTGAATGAAATATACTAAATAAATATACGTATTTTTAAGATAGCACATACTTAAATATAGTTATTAAAACTTTATACTGCTATAAAATGAGACCGTGATAGTCATTGCCACGTACTATTAGTCCTACGCAATCAACAGAAAGACACAAAACTGAGACATTAAAGTAATAATTTCGTATATATATGTAAAGATAATACAACGTATTTACTTTAAACTCTAGTATTACCTATGCAGGCGTTATAATGTAAATATTCCATAAAAGCAATAGCTAAGGTGTAAGTACGATACTTATAACAGTAGTATGAAACGAACTCTCGCCTGATAAACATGTATAATTGAAACAAGATGAAGTGAAAGGGAAACTGAATTGTTATAATGAGCTTGAATGACGTTTCTGTTTTACAGGTTTGTAAATAACATTATAATATTAACAATGCAGTTTTATTTAAGTATAAATTATTCACTCTTTTACAGAAACTCAATTAGCTAATTTAATTTAGTTTCAAGAAATCCATATACCTTATAAAACGACATTTTTGGCATAAACAGGAAATGAGATGTGAAGAAGTTAGTGTTTGAAATTACAATTATAGCTTTAGAAGATACGAAATTTTATGTATATGTTGTAAGCTTAATCACTACGGAAAAAGGAAGAATTTTCAAGATCCCCGATGCTTTCGGGCCAGCAAGTTTGCATACAACTGTTGTAATCACAGCAGCTTTCAAACAGCTCCAAAATACGTTAAAAAAGATTGCAAATCGCCGAAAATCACATAGAAGAAATTACTAATCAACAAAACCCAACTACGACTGATAGTAACTCTGATAGATTAGTAAAGATGCTCCAGTCCGTAAGTGAATGCAAACAAATGCATGCGAGTTTGGAAATCATTTCACAAAAGTTTATATTGAAGAAATCCACCTGCAAAAATTCCAATGCTAGTCAGTGGATCGAAATGTTCGAAAGTAAATATTAATGCTGAAGAAAAATTCTGCGAAATATTTGTTAACAAAGGGTGGGATTAGGTAACTTACGCATTGTCATTTAAGTATTGAGAAGGTACGTTTCTAGACTATGCTTTAAGAAAATAAAAGCTTTTATCAAACATAAGAAAATTTGATACCAATACACTCGTTAATTTCATTTTGACTGGCTCACCTGCCTTCATATTAAATCGAATTGACAGAGAAAGCTTAGAGTAAGTCGAAGATCTTTCTAGACAAATAGATAAATATGAGCATTTGGTTAGAACCGAAAAAAATAAAATTAATTTAATGAACAACTCTGAACAAGAAGTTTAATTGAACAACACAGATCAAAAAAACTAGTTTTATAATTGATTAACGTCAAGTTGCGGGTAAATAATTCAATGGATGTAGTTAGAATCTACGATTCAGAATCAAACGTGTCTTTGATACATTTAAAATTGATGACGTTAAAAAGCGATAACAAAAGACATGATAGTGAAAAAGCGAATTTGATGTCGATTGGTGGTGTAATTAAACCAAATGGAATGATAACAGAAAGAGTAAAGATTTACGAAATAGAAAAATTAATTGATGTGTTTGTAGTTAAAAATAAAGAATTTAAATATGATTTATTGATACGATTAAACATGATAAAATAATTCAAGTTGATCCGGAATGAAAAACTTGAAATTCTACAAAAAGCAGAAAGAGATGACAATAATTATAAACATACTCTCAAAGTGAATTTTAACGAAAATATAAATAAACATGAATTCGAAATATTATTTAATACTCTAGAATCCTATCAAAAAGTTGAAATTGATGAGTTACTGGAAAAATATGAATCAACTTTTGCAAAAGACAAATATGATATAGGCACAGTTTCATATTTTGAGGCGCAAATAGATTTACAAGTATAGAAATATTTTAGTGAAAGACCTTACAGATGTACTATAGAAGATATAGAAGAAATAAAACAACAAATACCAACTACATTAAAAAAACTTATAGAAGAATCTTATAATACGTTTGCTGCCCCTGTATCTTTAGCATATAAAAAAAATAATGGAAGAAGATCTAGACTTAGTATAGACTTCCAAGATCTACATAGAATAGTTATACCTTAATCACAACTTTACCGTAAATAAAAGACGTAATGGTAAAAACAAGAGACTGTATTTTTTTTCTACACCAGGGGGCTCCGCCGCGCCCCCTGCACGCTTCGCGCGCCGACCCCCAACTATTAACCAAACATATAATTTTCCATTATTTTTCAAAGAAAAAAAAAATGTTCAACTATTTTATAATAGTTGGTTTTCATTTTTTAAAATTCAGATTACTTTTGATTCAATTTTTCAAAATCCTATTTTTCAATTTTCCCGCTCTCAGCTAGTCTCAACCAATCAGATCAAGAGTTATTCTGTCGACAGTCACGTGTAACTCATTCTTTTAAGAGAGATTAGATATAAATTCAGCATTCTAGTCAATATCCTTACGAATTAACGATAGATACAAAACAGCATTTGTAACTCAAAAAGGGCATTTCCAATAGACTTGTCTACAATTTGGATTAATAACCGCACAAGCTATTTTCCAAAGAATTTTAAGTAGCATATTAAAAAAATATAATCCAAACCACTGCATAGCAAATTACTTAGATAACATCATAATATTCTCAAATACTTTCGCGGAACATGTTATTTATTTTACAAAACTATTTGAAGCAATAAAAAGAACGTTTTAGATTAAAATTGTCTAAATGTACATTCGCATCAAATTCAGTAAAACATCTAGTTCACATTATAAAGAATAATTTAATCAGTCCATTGAAAGACAATTTAATAACGATACATAATTTTCCAACACCAAAAACACAAAAAAACGCCAGACAACTTTTGGGGAAAGTAAACTTTTATGATAAATACATACCTTATGCTTCAATATTACTTGATCCTCTACATGATATATTAAGGAAAGGACAAAGATTTATTTGGACTGAAACCTGCCAAAAATCGTTAAAAATAATAAAAGAATTACTATGCCCTAAGCCCGGTCTAGAAATATTTTATCGAAATTTGCCTATATAAATCTATACTGATGCAAGTTTCTAAGGTATAAGAGCTGTACTAAAACAAAAAAAATTAAACACAGAAGAAAAACCAGTGGCTTATTATTCAAAAAAACTCAAAAGTGCCAAAAAAACCAATATATTTAAAATGCCTAGCAATTAAAGAAGCTGTTAAATACTGGCAATACTGGCTTATAACGAGATCTTTCACTGTTTTTTCAGATCATAAACTTTTATAAAGTATGAATATTAAAACTAGAACGGATAAGGAATTAGGGGATTTCGCCTTCTATCTTTCTCAGTATGATTTTCAAATTAAATACTCTCCTGGAAAACAAAACTTAGAAGCATATGGTTGAAGTAGGAATCCTGTTTCAGAAACAGAGGAAAATAATTTTGAGCAACTAAAGACTATAAACTTAACACAATGGAAAGATATTTTAATGGATCAAAAACAAAAGGCAGAGAAACAATATACAAAAAATAAATCAATTCGAAAATATAAAGTGTGCTAGAATAAAGTAAAGAAAATATTGTAGGGTCAGAAAATTTAAGTAAAGAATTAATTGATAGAGTAGATGAATACTACTGTCCGATAGGAATAAGGCAAACAATAAACAAAATTATACCATTTTTTATAAGAAAAGATTTGATAAGAAACATACACACTATTTATAAAGGATGTAATTAATAAGTCTAGTGGTCAAAATAAAATAGACTTAGGGTCTCATTTGGGACCTACTACGAAACCATTTGAAATAGTGTAAGTAGATACTATTTACACCTGCTAGTGGATCATTTTACACAATATGCCTACATTGTAGCATCAAAAACACAAACTGCAAATGACTATATAAAATTAATCAAACAAAATACAGGTGTTAACTCTAAAGAATTCAAATAATTTTTATGTAATGAAAATATACTGATAACTTTTACGGCGGTAAATTCTTCATTTTCTAATAGATTCATTGAACTGCTAGACCAAACTTAAGTAAACAAAGTACGTTGTAAAATAAACAAAACTCAAAAGAAATTAGCATGGGCAACTATAGCACATTAGTGCACTAAATGATACAACGAAACAGAGCACATAGTCACTGGCTTCACACCAATTTATATATTGGAAAATCAAAGTATTACAGTGATTCCTAATAAACTAAAGCAACAAAATAACACAGAAAAAACTTCAAGAAGTCCGAAAAACTGTTCCAAGTAACAGTATGAAATCCCACCAATATAATAAAAACATTTCGACAAAAACCAAAATCACTATGAATTTCAGGAACAAGATCTAATATATTTAGAAAGCAGAAATCTATACATAGAAAAAAAATTAGACGAGTTAAGAATAGGTCCTTTTAAAATTTTTAAAAAGTTATCAAGTGTAATACACCAAATAAACACAGGATATAAAAAATCAGAATCTATTTCCATATTTCAAAACTTGTACCATTCCCCATTACTCAGAGTCAAATTTATTTCTTCCATCATTTTCTATTTTTATTTTACTGCATTTTTTTTGCAAAAATTGATTTATAGAGGAAGGGGGATGTAAAGATAATACAATGTATTCACTTTAAACTGCGGTGTTACCTACGCAGGCGTCATAGTGTAAATATTCCATGACAGCAATAGCTAAGATGTAAGTACGACCAGAGGCGTAACTTGACAGTTGAGGGCCCTGGTGCAAGTATATATATACGTATACATAGTTTATACAAACCATTTCTCATGTAGTTGATACAATTATAACTAAGTACAGTGGGATTATTAGTTATAAATTTTGAACATGAAAAAGATAAAAATAAAAAGATTTAAATGTAGTTTATTGTTTCAAAAAATGTAAAAAGGTACAAACAAAAATAAACAAAATATTTTACTTCGTAACTCCATTTCAATTTAATTTATAATTGCATTTTTCTAGCTTTACTTGATGCAAAAGCATCTATGATTTCTGATAAATCCAATTTTGATGCAGCTTTGTTTTCAATCGCTATTAACGATAAATAGCGGAGTATATCTTGACCAACACCATTTCTCAAATAATTTTTTATTAACTTTAATTTACCAAACGATCTTTCAGCGGATGCAGAAGTAACAGGTATCGTAAAGAACAACAAAATTGCTGCAAAGACCTCTGTTAGGTCACACTCAATAATTCCGTATTTTTTTATTATTACTGTACATAATTCATGAACACTCCATGTCAGTGTTAATTTAGGTAGAAGCAAGTGATAAACATTTAAAAACTGAAGAGAAAAACTGGGTCCTATTATATCAGAATATTTCTTTTGAAATTGATCACACTTTTCCTTCTTCATTTGTGGCTAGTAAAAATTTTGAATCCAAAAATTCGAATATTTGATATACTGCATTCATACCAGTAAAACGTGTACTCAGTTGGGCTATTATTGTATCAAGGACGTTGTTAAAAATAGTAATTCTAAATATTTCCTCTCTGTTTTGAAATCGGTAGTCAGAAGCTAGTTCATCATAATGTTTTTTAACTTTTCTTTGTCGTTTTACTTGAAAATAAGGATCTACACCATACTTTTTTGCAGTATCACTTGCTTTACTCTTAAAAGAGTCAAAATCATTTCTGTAAGTTTTTAATTTTTGTTCAATTTCTTTTAAAGCAGTATTTGTCACACCTAGATCAAGGTCGCATTTTTGTAAAGATTTCGATGCATAATTAATATCATTCAATACACGGTAAATAAATTCGCAAATAAAGATAAACTCAAAATTTAACATTTTTTTCTTTATACTGTTCACTTCAGTACGTTCATCTTTACAACTAATCTTAACGGCTACTTCTTGTAATGCTTTGATTATATCAATGAATCGAGATTTTACTGCAGCTATCGTATTGACTCTACTTGACCATCTTGTTGGATCTAACTTTTTCAGAGTGGTTTCTGATTGTCCAGTGAATTTAGAAAGTAAATCCGAACGCTTAATACTGTCTCCAAAAAATTTATATAATTCTTGCATCGTTGCGAAAAAAAATTTTATTTCCACGCAACCGCTGACAGCATCATTCATCACCAAATTTAAGTTATGACTTGCACAGTGCACATATTCGGCATCAGGCTGAATATTTTTAATACGTTTTTGTACACCGTTATACACACCACTCATAACACTGGCTCCATTATAACCTTGACCGACACACTGTTAAAATCGATATTTTTTTCTGCAAATAACGTAGTCACCTGGCTAACTAAATCTGCTGCACCATGTTTAGTGGCTGCATAAAATCCTAGAAACACTTCTTTTATCTCGATATCGATTGGATCGCCATTTTCTGATCTGGTTATAAGGGCGTACCTTAAAATAATACTAAGCTGGTCTACGTTAGAGATGTCTTGGGTGGTGTCCATAATAATGGAATAAAATGGCGATGCTCTGATTTATTGAAGGAGATTATCTTCAAGTTTTGTTCATAAACACTCGATCATTTCATTTTGAATTTTTGGACTCAGATACTTAATAGACCCTAAAATGCGTAAAAGTTAGATGAAAAAGATATAATACTGTTGCTATATAAATTAAAACTAATGAAAAATCATAAAAAAAATTACACCGCAAAACTATTTACGAAAAATTGCATGTCTTACCTTTGGGCATATCCAATACTTGCTGCAGTACGTGATCATACCTTGCAAAAAGCTGTACAAAAGACAAAAAATTTCCATGGTATCCTTCCTCACTTAAATCTTCTCTATGTCCTCTGAAAGCCAAAGAACTTTTTTCCAAGGTAAGTATAATATCAAACAACCTTTCAAGAACCATTTTCCAGAATGACACTTTCTTACGAATTTCACTTTCAAGTTCTTTGTCGATAGTATTATTTTTTTTCCAAAGTTCGTACACAGCACATGCTTCTACAGGCCTACTTGAGATACTATGTTGCTTAATTCTGTCTGATAAATGTCTCCAGTCCCGATTACCAGTACACCATACACTTTTGTTTTGCAGAGCGAATAACCAGCCGGGTTGACAATACACAGCGTCTAGTATTTCGGAGTAGCATAGCCAAAAACGATTGACTGGTCCATATTTAGAAGTAGAAACGTAATACGATGTGGAAAAACACCTGTTATTTTGGAGAGGATCTTTTGGAAATGGCCCGGGAGGCTGTAAAGGCCCCATATCAACAATTAAACGTTTTTCTTCATCATTTAACGGCTTATTTGTAAAGTTTCCTACATCGTAAGAATTTTTATTTAAGTTTTCAGAAAATGGTCTGAACGATTCTTCCTTCATTTCCTCGGCTGTGCACACGTCATCTCTATCGATATGATCATCGACTTCGTCTTCAACTGTTACACATTTTTCCGCTGATACACTTGTAGAAGGCTTTACAAAAAATTTATCAATCTTAGGCAATTTTTGTTGATTGTCTTTTCTGTCCTGCAGCTTTTTTCGTTTTAAAGCACCACTAGATACTTTTTTTTGATCCATAACTGTAGATGTATAGACAATACAACACCACACAGTACGATTTTCACTCAATTTATTCTATGTGAACTAAACATTATATAAGTTTATTCGTAGGTGCTCGAGTATTCACTGGTGACTGGCGTAAATCGTACAGGCTTGTGCCTTTATATTTATCCAGCCAACTTTCAATGTTTACGTTCTTGTGTAGGTAAGTTTACTTATACAAAAGATTATACGCAAGAGAACCGATTCAACGGAGCGTAAAGATTGAAACTATAGGCATAAGTTTGTTTACAAACTTTTAAATACCTACCATTTCACTATAATTTATTCTCTTTATTTCTTCATTTATTGTTTTTCTATTCAAAATAAAGTGAAATTTAAAATGATGAACAGTACAGTCGACAGACACATGTTAAAATATTCAACCTATAATAGAGAGAAAGCTCCGTGTTACTCGCGATAAGAGAGCGCCTGTTTATATCTGACTTTAACTTGGAGTTTGTAAACATGTGTCCGTCGAATGTATATAAGCGAAGTAGGTATGAGATTCTTATCTGTGATCTAGATTCAAATTTTGGCTCCGAATGGCCTCCCTGAGCTTGGGGCCCCGGTGCACTGCACCGGCCAGCCCCCCCCCCCCTCCCCAGTTACGCCACTGAGTACGACACGTACTACAGTAGTACCAAACGAACTATCGCCTGATACACATGTATAATTGAAAACAAGATGAAGTAAAGGTGAAACTAAATTGCAATAATAGGCTTAAATGTCGTTTCTCTTTTACAGGTTTGTAAACAACATTATATTGTTAACAATATTGTTTGATTTAAAAATAAATTATCCACTCTTTTACAGAAACTCAATTAGCTTATTCAATTTAATTTTTAATCAGTGTTAAAAATTATTAATTGATATTTATTATTGAAAAATAAGGGAATTGAGTGTTAAGAGACGAGTGCCTCCACCTATATAAACTGCGTATGTAAGTGATTCCACTAAAACTTAAGCATTTATGTGACTGATTGATTTATACAATGTCAATGGATAAAATAAACTTTAATGAGTATAGAAATTTAAAATATGATGTTCCAGATATTTAACACTTTTTAAGCACAAGTTATTTAAGGCTTATTAGTATTAGGCTCGAAAGTGTACCGATTCAGCCACTTTACAAGTGTTACTAGGTGCTTTTTTTTCTTTCTGCTTAAAAAAAAAGCTACCCCTATAATTTCAAAAAAATCATAGAGATTTATTATTTTGGATCGTATATTTAGAAAATTTTACACCTGTTTGCGTGCCTGTTACCCAAAAGAAGTGATAACCATGTTTCTGAGTGTTAGCGATTTTTAAAAATTTCCTTATCAACAATATATTCGGTATGAAAAAAGCTATAAATTTTTTTCAATTTTCCAAAGTGATAAATGTTTTTTAAGAGTTAAAGAATAAGATATTCATTTTTTTGTATGCGTGCCATCATACATTCGGTACATAAATATATATATATATATATATATATTACTTTTAAAATGGCTCTCGAGCGCGTAGCTTATACTGAAAATCGATTAATTTGAGAGGCGCAATCTTAATTTACATGAAAAGTAACTTTTTTTTTGGCGTAAACAACTCCTCACACTCAAAGAAAAATAAATATCAAAAGTCTTTATCGAGAAATTGTGTTAAACAAAAAATATATGAATTTTAAAATCCTTAAAAAATTTACAGATTTTATCATTTTTAGCAATAATTCATATAGCTAAAACTTTCAAGGGTAGCAAGATAGAAAGCTTTCATTGAGCTTAAATTGAAGCTCAAATAAAATCCTTTAAGGGGGTAGTGTCACAATGTGTAATCAATGCGTGTTCTGAGATACATTATGTGCTCCGAAGCAGAAAAGTGAAAATAAATGTGGCAACGTCGAATTAGGTGAAAACCCTCTATGTATCTATATCCATGAGTAAATACTTTTAGAGGTTATGTTGTATATAAATATTGAGTAGGTGGTGAAATCTCCGTAAAAATGTCTGAACGTTTTCGTTTACCAAGTGGAAGACTAGTCTTCAATTTGTTATAACTAAAAAACAGTGAAGCTCTGGATGCTGTTCTTAAAATATGATGTTCAAAAAGTATTATGTACATTATATTTTTATTTCAGCAAAGTCTTGAATTTTTTCGAATCGTAATTAGTAAAATGCTATTTCCTTCTTAAAAGTACGTATTAAATCAATAATTTATTTTTCGAAAACGGTGAAGCTAGCGTGTCTGAAATTTTAATATGTTATTCTACATATAATTGTTAGTTCATGCAAATTTTTTCAAAACGTTCCAAATTTTTTGAATTTGTAACAGTATCCATCCTCTTAAATCCTATGTTGATTTTTTTCGATGCGTGCGTTTTTTTAAAGTTATAGTCGATCAAAGATAGAATAATAACAAGATTACGAATTATGTGAAGTTTAAATAGTGTTTTATAGTAAGTTCTTTGATTTTTTACGCAAAAATAAACCATCGTACGGAAAAGTGTATGATTATATTTGATGCTTAAAATAAGTCAAGTAATACGGTTATAATTATTTATAACAAAGATGTCAAATTTTTATTGTGTTGTTAATAATTTATTGATAATAATAAAAAGATATTTTCAAATACAAGTGACACGGATTTTTTCTAATATTACGAGCACATAAAAATAAGTAGGATATCTTTCATCAGCGTGGTAAGCTTTTTTTTTTTTAAAAATCGTAATGTTAAAAGTTTGGTGGAATTACTCATACGATATGATGTATATCAATTTTACTCAATTCATTTAATATGCCCTATATAGGATTAAATAAAATCTTAACTGTTTTATGCGTACTATTGATGCAATAAAATCATTTTCAGAATCATATTTATTAAGTTAATATCACTTAGATGAACATTAAATACACGTAATGTAGCTGCGCACAAGAGGGCTTAGGAAGTATGTATATATATAATTATACTTCATTTCTAGGCACAGCAGCAGTGTCGCTAATTGCAGTAGAAAAATCTCTAATTATACTTCATTACCTTGTTCGAGGATGTTCACTACGTAGTACCCCATTAGGTCGCCTAGATAACGCCACATTAATTAAAGCGCACGTCCCGCTTCCCGCTAGCCACCGTTTCTTTATTTCTTTTTTGATGCCTGATGGTGCTGCACATTAAGATGTTCGTCCCGCTAGCATCTATACCGTTAGGTAATCTAGGTCGTCGATAATGGCATGTACTAGCCCTTAGGAAGTGACGTAGACACCATCGTTAGGTTGGTGATGACCTCGCCAACCTCTCTGTTTATTTATTTTTGTTTCAGGTAGCTGCACGTGGTTTTTTTGCCGATTGCAAATGTTCCAGATAAAATCTTTACATTACCCGGAGCCTTAGTATAATTAATTAACGATGTCATGACTGAGCCCTGACCGTTAGCTTCAAACATGAGTCAAGGATGCTATGACTCTGAGCCTTGAGCCTTGGATAATAGTCACGATTGCCCTGACTTAGCCTTGGACCCGAGCTTCGAATATAAGTCAAAAATGCTATAACTCTGGGCCCTGGCCTTGAGCCTTGGACAAAAGTCACGATTTCCATGACTGAGCCCTGGCCCTGAGACTTAGAACAAAGTCACGATTTCCATGACAGAGCTACAGACCTGAGCCGCGTGCACAAATCAAAATGTTGTGTCAGAGCCTCGGCCAGCGAGTTGAAGTAAAGAGTCAACTGAATGTCTGAGCCTTGATCCAAGTCCTGGCCGGAAGTAATTTTTTCATGACTATTTACTCACAATCGGCATTTGAGATACACTTTTATGTAATACCTCTAATAAGGTTGCTGTCTAGAGAGAAGATTCTAATACCGTAAAAGAGCCAACTTTTACAACGAATAACTCTTGTGCTAGACCGAGTCTTGTACTTGAGACAAGATCATGTGCTATGTTTTTATAAGGGCATTCAAACTCTTTCATGCACGATGGAGAAAGCAAGCATGTGGAGTCAAAAAAAGCTTATCTAGGGCTTTCTTCTAATCTTTAGTTTAGCACTAGCATTTGTGGTTTTTTCTTCTATCTAGAATTGGCTCACTTATTTTCTTGGACGGGTACATATGACTGTCTAATACAGGCAAACATCACAGCTATCTTACAAACTGATCTCTGCACTACTCACTACTTATTTGAACGATGTATAGTAAGTGATATATTTTATGTAATGGAGGAGAGCAAAGAAAGTGGTTGCATACATTTTTGAAGGTTTCATTATTTTTAGGACTCTGTTGATTATTAAGTCAGATGGACTGTATTTACAGAAGTAAACGTGCTTCTAAAAGCAGTCGTTATTCATCAGCGTTTATTAAATCAAATGGTCTGTTCTTACAGAACTAAACGTTCTTTTAAAGGCACTTATCTTTTTTTTGGAGGAAAAAGTCCGTAAAAACAGATAGCTACCCTACTTGAGGTGTACCATGTCAAGTTTTACAATGACTCGAATAATCAGGTTTTCAAGTTTTCGAAATATGTATTTATAATTGGGGTTCGACAGGAACAAGTCTGGCTGTCTGGTTTAAGTAAATTGAATTCTTATCTAATCAGGAGTATTTGACAAGCTTGATTACCATTTGATATGCTTGTTACCAGTTTTGTTTGACCTCAATTAATCTGGCTAGAAAACGATATAATGCCGTTTTATTCTCACAACATTTCTTTCCCTACCGGCAAGAAGCGCTTGCTCTCTTAATAGTACAAAGCTAGAACTGTGTGTTGGGAAATAGTAAATATTAACGGAGACTACAGTAAATACTATACCATACTATCGCTTGTATTGAATACCGTTAGCAAGGTTGAAAAGTTATATTTACACGAAACTAAAGCTACACATCACAAATTATAAGGGACTAACTTTAGTAATCAGTCTGTAATGAGTTTTTAAATTTCAAAGCATGGAAACTAACATTACTTTGACCAACAGTAGCATAAGGAAATCAAATAATTTAGTAAGATAGAAATACGAGTGTTTCCGACAGACCTCTTTAAGCGTATACTTATACCCAAGAATGCGTCTGTGGAGAGTTACGTAGAAGGGATGAGTGTTGGGCTTTTTTGTCCAAATATGAAGTAGTAAGTTTCAAAAACACTTTCAGGGATTTCAGCTCATAATTAGAGCCATCAAAATTTTAAAACTATTAGATGCTGCCAATTACTACTCTAAAAATGTTGGGACTTGCATAAGACGTATTCAATAAAATTATTTTTCCTACCTCGGGCCTTTTTGGAAACCTGGTACACCCTCGGTAGGAAAAATAGCATACGTAACTCGATCGTAGAGGCTTCTTTACAAACCTTGTTACGTCCCTCGCCTGTAGCTCGTGCCGTAAACCTGTCGGTTCGCAAATTTAAGCCTTTCCAATCTCGTATGAAAACTACTATTACCTTCGAGAATGTAATATAGTAATCATACTAAAGACAATACAAGGCACTCCGAACAACCCTCAAATTGAATCAAACATACATTTTTGTTTCACGATTTATAACAAAAAATCGGAATAATAGTTTTTTTTTTAATTTACAGATTTAATCTTCATTAAAACTAAAGATTAAAACTCCTGTTTCTCGTTTTTTCAAAACCACAATATTAATTTATTTATGTCGGCCGGTTTTAACTAATAACACAACGAGTGAAGAGACTTCAAAAACGTGGCAATTAATATTTTCTCTTTGGATTTTGAGATATTTAAACTCTGACAATTGGGGAATCCAGTAAGATTGTTATTATTACAGCTAAAAAAAAGAAAAAGAAAGGAACACCATAATATGAATCATAATAACTGTTTGAATGAATGTTTATAGGTCTTATTATAATAAAAAGTTTCACATTAACAATTATAATGACAATG
The DNA here is from genome assembly GCA_030522625.1 of Copidosoma aretas. Lineage (NCBI taxonomy): Eukaryota > Metazoa > Arthropoda > Insecta > Hymenoptera > Encyrtidae > Copidosoma > Copidosoma aretas. Next base: position 19,049 of record JAPYYV010002816.1, read on the forward strand.
AGAATAATTGTATAAAAGAAGACAAGAAGTTATTTGCTATTTTTATAATACTTATAAAAACTGTGTGGGTTATTTTATCTTGGTAATCATAATCAAATATTAATTAGACTGTTATTATCAAGTAAAATTTTTTGTTTAATTCAGCAATGCACTTGGTCAATTTTGTTCCTGACTGCCTCAGCTCAGCATTAATAACTAATACGTCAATTAACAATTAACAACCCCACTATAGAGGAGTGTCACAGTCTAAATGCTGCAGGCAGTTAATTTGATATCGCTAACTAGCTTTCACCCCTATAACAATATTAGATTGCATATGTATAAGAATTTATATCGTGGTTCATGCTTTTAACTTGTATGTCATCATAAGGGTAAAGTTAGCTCAAAATTAAGAGCAACAGATAAGTCGCGTCTATGTCGATAACTCTCATAAAGACGGTGGGCTAACACTGCATGCTACACATCACTGGCAGAAAATTAAAATAATGAATAATTACTTTCTTTTATAAACCTCACTAAAAGAATCGCAAATAATTATAAGGTTAAAAAAAATTAGTTTAAGAGTGAGGAGAAACAAATACAATTATTCTTATTTCATTGGATATGAATATTAATATTTTACTACGAAGGATCAAAAAGAATCTGTAATCTTAATGTGAGAAAGTGAAATATGTAAGGAAAGTAAAATATTAAAGACTATAATCGTTTATTTATGTGATCAGTCAACTAGCCCATAGCGCTATAGCTCTATATGGATATTAAATCGCATTCAAGATACTAGTAATCAAATCAGATCAAAATTTTTTCCAGTACATTATACACTCATATGCGAAAATTATCTTTCATACACAATTTCTACTTTTTATTTGAGGTAGTCCTAAATACAAGAAAAGATAGAATAAGTTACAATTTTAACTTTAGCATTATGACTTTGCATACAAGCTTAAGCGTACCTCTTGCTTTGCACTCGAACATGCAGCTCTAAACATTTACTAAGTAAATATCCTTGAACAAGGCAATGAAGTATAATGAATGATAAAACGAACTTCTAGAGAAGTTCAATCATAATTATACGAATAAGTTTTTCAAGGATATCATACTCTCACCCTTACATTTTTCTATAAGAATATCATTTTCTAGTTTGCTATCATTACTTTTTCCCACCCTTGAGGTCAAACTACTTTAAATTAAACAAAGAAACGTTGACTAGAGGGGAACAGTTAAGTGTTCCGCGGGATTTAAAAAATATAAATAACCTTTTATTCGAAAAGCAGCATGAGATTTCAACTGTGGCGTCATCTAGGCGACCTAATAAGGATAATACATAGTAAACATCCTTAAACAAATTATTCGTATGGTTATGATTGAACTTCTCTAGAAGTTCGTTTAATCATCAATTGTATAAGCATTTGCCTGCTTGCGCTCCGCCCAAGCCAGCCTCCCGCTGGTATGATCTAACTATTTATCAACGTAGATTTCGTTCTTACGTTCTTATGGCAGAGGCTTTCCATCAGACAAATTAAGTTATCTGTCGAACTTGGAAGAAATTTTTCTATAGTGTTTTAGATTAAAATTTTCAATAGTTTTCTTTTTCATATCCATGTTGCTTTATAGCTATGACCATTAAACCTGAGAACAAACAGATTTATTTGTTTTTGTTCTGTTTGTTTTTGATTCTAATAAATTATCATTATATCAAACGTCTAAGACAACACTTGATATTTCAAACATGATCATTATTCGCAAGTGTGTGTGAGCAACTTTATCGCGGTAACATATATTTCATTTTGTTTATTTATTTATTGACCAGAGCATAAATAAATACTGCGTAAAGCAACGGTGTATTTGCAATTCTGCAGAGGTATTCAGTGATACTCGTTTTCAGACTGGTACATGAAGAGAAAAATTCTAAATGTAACGAAATTTTATACTAAAAAAAGTTGGATACTAAAAAAAACATGCCAAACTATGACACTATTACGTACTAAGAAAGAAGAAACTTACACGCTAAGATGTAATTAAACATGTTATTAAGTCTTTGAATATTGCAGCGTGTTACTACACTATAAGTAAAGTGTCTTATAAAAGTATATTTGAACATTTCTATTCTTTCAACTTTACACTATTTGGTCTTTTCGATGTATCTGTAATTGTTAGGTCGTTTAGCAATTTGTTGGATAGTTTAACTGCGTTTATATAGTTGCTTTTGTTACTTACAGTTTTAGACATTTTAGGAAGTTGCATTAATTTTTTCCTAGTAATACTATTGGAATTTGTATGGTTACTTTTAAATTTATTATAGTATAACTGTATATATTCGTAATAAAAATATTGTTTTATTGTTAAAGGTTGTTTAAAGATCAATTTTTTTTGTTGACAATTTTTAACAGTCTAGATTATTTTTGTAAGCACTACCACAAGCAACTATTTTACAGTTTATTATGCTCTGGAAGAAAGTGTGATATATGTGTTTTAGAGTACTAGTTTGCATGGATCTAGAAATTTTATGAAATATGAATATTAGGTACTTGATTTTTTTTATTACACTTACAATGTGTAAATCTCATTTAAGTTAAGTGGCACAGTATCACAGTAATTTCCGAATGTAATGTATGCAGGCTTATATATATTTCGCCATAATGCATTTAGTGCGAGCCAAGTAGCTGCCTGATTTAGATGTTCATTTATTTTCAATTCTGCTTCATTTCATGAGTTTTGTGAAGAATTTATTGCAGTATCATCATCATATGATATGAGTGAGCTATGTGGCACAGTCGTTGGTAAATCATTAACACATAAGATAAACATTAGTTGACATAGTATAGTTCCTTGTGGAACCCCAAAATTAATTGATTTAGTCTCACTTAGAGTTTGTCCCACTTTGACTTTCTGCATCCGATTATGTAGGTAGATTCTAATGAGCTCATGTGCTTTCCTCCTAATACCATAATTATACAATTTTTCTAATAAAAAAGAATGATTTATCGTATCAAAAGCCTTCGCAAGGTCTATAAAGGTAATAGCTATAGGTTTGCTATCGTAAAGATTTTTGTACATAATATTTGTTACATGATTTAGGGCATTTTTTTTTCCTTTATTTTTAATGAAACAAAACTGATTTTCAGCAACTACTTTAGATGTTACAAAAGATTATATCCTGCTATGAGATATTCATTTGAATATGTTCGCTACGTTTGATACAAGAGATATCGGTCTGTATGTTGATACGTCATGTATATTCCCAGTTTTATGTATAGGTACCACTTCTGCAACTTTTAAGGCATCTGACCATATTGTTATTTCAGTAAATAGATTTAAAAAATATAAGAAAGTACATCGCTTATGTACAAATATAATTATTTCAGCTTCTTAGCACTAATTTTATCTATTCCACCATCAGCATATTTTAAATATTGTATCATTGTTTTTACTTCATTAGAATTGGTTGGTGATAAATATGTTGTATTGTTGTTGAATGGTGGCTGTGCTCTGAATTGATTGCTAGGTTTATTTACATTTTTGTTTAACGTTCCTCGTATTTTACTAAAGTAATTATTGAAACAATTTGCTTTATTAATATCGTCATCCAGTACTGTATTGTTAATATCATGTATTTTGTCTATTTCATTATTGTCATTTTTTTTTTACTAACTTTTGAGTAAATTATTTTTCAAAGTTGCCTTGTACTATAACGGTTTGTTTTGACAATCATTCTGTCGTATCTCATTTTAGCTTCTTTTATGACTCTATTTAATACTTTAATATAGTTTTTATATAAAGTATCTAGTTGCTTGTTACTTCTTTTATCTTTCATTTTATTGTAAAGGTTTTCTTTAGTTTTACATAATTTAATGATAGCACTTGTAATCCAGTCTTTTCTTGGAATAAAGCTATTCTTTTTATCATCAGTATTTTTTGTATACTTTACTTTGTCTACGCAGCTTTGCACGACTTTAAATAGTTTATTGATAGCTTTATTAAGCTCCTGCATACATTTTATTATATTCCAGTTCAAGTTTTATGCTACTGTGTGAAGTTCGTTGTTATTATAGTACATTTTTGTTTTTGTTTCTTGTCATAAGTTTGTTATAATCTGTTTATTTCTATAAATAGTGGATAATGATCAGGAGTTAGTATAGTTAATTTAAAAGTTTAAGTTTTGAAAATATTATTCTTAATAAAAATGTTGTCAATGCAAGAGCCTTTTTCATTATCATTGTTAGATGGTCTAGTTAAACCAGTATATCCAGGATAATATCCATTTTCTATTAAAAAGCTTTAAAAAAATTTCACTAATATTATTTTTCATTATATATATATATAGAAGTCTCCTATAATCAAGTGATTATTTGTATTTTTCCTTATATGCAGTAGTTTTTTTAAATTTAAGTTAAATTCAGTAGCTGGTAGATCGTGGCATCTGTATAATGTAGTTATGTATATGCTACTATTGTTATGTAATTTAATACATGTGGGCAGAGATTTAGGTTGCCTATCTTAACTATTTCGGTTTTTTCACAAACGTTATCCTTAATATATTCTACTACACCATCAGCTTTAATAATCTTACTAAAATTTTAATGAATCTTATATCCCTGCAGATTATAGTATTCATAATGTTTCAGATTCCACGATTCAGCACATATTATTACCGTTGGATTTATCTTGAGTCTCTCAATAAACATTTGTAAGTTTTCATGATTGGCGGTTAAGCTTCTAATGTTTGGATACAGTATTAAAATGTTTGCATTTAAGTCTCTATTGAGGGACTCAAGATTGGAATAACATCCTTTGAGTTTTACTATCTCATTTTCTATATTCAGTGATGTTTCTTTTCTGCTCTATTCAGTTGTGTTTCGGTATGTCGTTGGAAACGATGTGATTTATTTATTTTTAGTTTTTAAATGCGGTTGTTTTTCTGCCTTATTCCATGTGGGTATAGAGGGTTGCGTTCGGTAATCTGTTGCACTAATAAATTTTTTTATTTTATTCTTTAGTATTTCACATTTTGTAGAGTAATTTGTATGATGCGGGGGGGGGGGGGGGGGCTGTACCCCCGCCCTACCTCCCCAGCGGGGGGCTCCCCCACCCCGCCCCCTTTGGCCCCCACAACACAACACCCAGCATTCTCGAATAGTATATTACGCAACTAGTGTGAGGGGAACGCAATCGACGCACGCGTGTTAGTTCACGCCCGAGCGGAGCGAGGGCGCTGAACTAACAAGTTCGTCAATCGCGCTCACACGTGTTGCGTATACTACTTTTTGACAAGAGTGCCACGGGGCTCGACCAAGTCAATATTTTACTGAATAAGAATCTAATTATTGTCGTTCGATAATAAATCGTTCGTTGATTCAGTAGTTTTTCCCTTTCACGTATCAATATTCTTTTTATTTATTAATTTATTTATTCATTATTCTATTTTTTATTTACACCTTATGCGCTGCGTTACAGTATACTTATTTTAATTTATACATGTAAAAATAGCAACACTTCGAGTGGCTGTAATAACCTGGTCACGTACTATATAGGGCCTCCGAGTCCTTAGTACTTAATAAATAAATACTAAATACTAAATACTATATACGTATAAAATAATCAAACGATGATGGTACACAAATATATTGAACATCAAAATAATAGTTTTTATTAAAAAAACTTGCGACATTTGGCTCAACAAAATAAATATTTCAAGTTTTATGTGTAATTTTTATTTATTGTGTTTGATTGTAATAATTAGTAACATTAATAGTGACGATCGAGTCATTTAAAACAAAAGAAGCATGCCCGAACTAACTGGGCTATCATTATCCATGTTTACTCAATCATATGCAGAAAACTGACAGACAACTTAGATCTATTGAAACAAAAACAAAACTACTATCCGATTCGTTCACGACGGGTAAACTTGCGACTCGTCTACTTACTGGCTGAGAGACGTGTATCTTCTTCCCGCTACGCTTCTCCCGTTGGTACCTCAATCACAGACTGTATCACGCCGCTAGAAGCGTGTGTAAATCGAGGTCTTTAGAGCCATAAAAGATGGCTCTCAACTCAAGCCCCGCGAACGGCGTGTCGAAAAATTATTATTACACCACAAGTATATTATGCTACCACGAGAGCAAATATCACTTTAAATTATTGTTTATCGTAAGTACATGATCATAGATACAATTGAAAGACTTGTTTTTCTAGTAAAAATAATGTTTGTACGAAATTGTTACTGGCTATGTTTATTATACACTTATTCCTTATATGATAATCTTTATTAAATCAATCTTCAATGATGTGAGAAACTTTGCAGCTTTCGTATCCTACTGAACCTTAAAATTATTATATCTTACTTGTTTGGATATTTTAGAGTTGACTTCCATGATGAAACTTGTAGTATTTTTATCTTTGGCTTTGTACATATATAATAATGTACCTTTTACTTCGTGGTGATCAAAGTTTTTTGTATTAATAGCATTTTCTCTGCTTTCTGTATCCATGTTAGTTGAATTATCTATTCCTGTTACATTAATTTTTGGATTGTTCAATTATTCTGTTATAATCTCATAATCACCTTGCAGCGTTTGTTGCAGCAACTATTTAGCCTCAAGTACACTATTGCAGTTAACACAATTCACTATAAGTTCTTTACTTTTTATATGTACATCTTTTGTTTGGATGTCTTTAGCATTAGTCAGTATTTGCTTGAAATTATTTTTTATTGTTATATTTTATTCCTCTTCAACGCTGTTAGTAGTTTTAACTATTATATATGGAATCCTTTTTTTTTTTACTTGCAGTTTTGTTCATCGCACTTGCACATGGTATAGCAGTCAAATTGTTTAAATATTGTTGTTTTTGATTTTGTAGCACTTCGTTTTGTTTGTATGTATCTAGCAGTTCTTTCATAAGTTCATTCTTTCTTATTATTTCTTTATTTAGTTGTTTTAACAATAGATTTTCAGTTTTCATGATTTCATATTCATGATCATGCGCCTCTTCATTAGCAGTTGTGGTATTATGCATGTCTTGAGATTTATCTGCTGGTTCTGCTAAAAGTTTTTCTCTAACTTCTCCTGTTCGCCTCGACTTTATTTGAGCAATGATTATTCTTGCTGTTGAATTCATTTCGTGTCCCTCGCCGTTTGAGGTTGTACTAAGATACTTGTGCTCCAGGCCAATAACCAACACTACACCCAAATATACATAACTAGTAAACTTATTAAAATCACTCTGGTGACAAACATTTTCACAAATTAGACAAGTAACCGTGGCACACTTAACTTTAGGATGACAACTGTGATATTTTTCATTGCACTTAACGGGAGGCTTGTTCTCCTCCGACGCCATCTTGTTGGCGACAATTCAAAACTCATGATAAAAAATATGCACTCAACGATGAAATAATCCAACAAAAATATTGGGTTCCAAATATCCTCAGCAAACAACGCAAATAATCGACAGAGTAGGAAAGAAATAAATGTGCCGAGTTTTACATGCACTCATATTTTTCTCCATGCCAAGTAAGTTTAACATTAATTAAAATTTATACCTGGTGCCTCTATAAAATGACGCGGAGTGTATGGATGGAAAAAGATAGGATATAGGATATTTTGTCCTTGATTGCAAGCTGGAACTCGACGGTGTGGCGCGCGAGGAATTTATTCTCAGATTCTCAGAGCACCTTCCTTTTTTTCCGATATGACTCGATTTTTAAAAGAATGTTTACCGTGTGCCCAATTTATAAGGATTTTATCTAGCTTCTTGTACTATTTCCATTAGACCGATGCTTTTTTTTAAATTATTGTAAGAACTATATGGGTATATTATGAATCACATTAATCTTCGGAAATAAGTTGGTCGGTTTTTTTTCAATGTTAGCATATAATATTATCATATTTTTAATTTTTTACGACCTACAACAATAAGTTAATTGGGTTTTTTTTCTTCTTGCTTATATTTTCTGCAAAATGAATCGTACAAATTTCAGATGACCTAGTAATGTTGACAAAAAAAATAAAATTAAAAAATGTGGTTTTTAATAATATTTATTATAAGATAATTAAGTGAATTCTAATTAGGGACACAAATTATATTCTAATAACATTTTATTTAATGTCATATTTGTACGATTCTTATTATTGCTTAAAATAAATCTTATGCGAATTTCTGACAATATGGCAAATATAATATGGCTGTCAGTAGTAAAAAAATTTATTTGTTTTCAATCAATATTATCAAACGAACACTCGTAGGTATCACAATACATTCTAATGACATATTACACAATTCTTAAATGGCAATTAAGTATGGCTGACATAAAATGTACAAAAAGTAAAAAATAATAATTTTTAACAGTCCTTTTAAGGTTTTAGCAGCTTATCATTTACAACGATAATTAGAAATACTACTATTACTACTATTTACAACAATACATAGAAACACTAATTTTCATTATTTAATTTATGATGTATAACTTTATCTTTTACATTATAGTTTAAAAAATTCAAAGGAGGAGAGAAAGTGAACAAATGTCTTTTTGAAATCGTCAAATAATTATAATTATAGTCATTGTGTGTGGGAAGAGGCCCTGGCAGCAGCAGAATGTATTGACGTGAGATATTAAGCACCCTCGACGCAATTCGAAGTAGGCAAGCTACTGCCAGGGCACTTTCTCACACAATATCGCGTGATGACACCAGCACAAGAACAAAGTAAATTCACTCAGTCCAATATTATTGCCAAAGCCGTGACATATTACATAAACGTCCAGGGGACGAGCACACCACAAACCAAATCAAGCTATCACAGCCACGTCTACATACATAATTTGCCGCTAATTCGTGACGTCAAACCTAATTTGTCGCTCCACCCGGAAGCCGGAAAATCAGGTGCGTGCTGACATGACATCAAGCCAGCACCGCCAATAGCTGGATCTCAGAATCCTAAACACTTAGGGATATGGGTCCAGCGGCATAATTTTCCGCTAAAATATGACGTCATAACTTAAGTTGCCACTCCACTCTTGATATCAAGGTAGCACCGGCACAGGTGTTATTTCGGGATCCTGACAACTTGGTAGCACAATTCTAACGGAATGTTTCGCCGCTGATTTGTGACATCCAAACTAAATTTGCCGCTCCACCAGGAAGCTGGAAAAACGTAGGTGTGCCAGCTTAATATCAAACTAGCACCGCCACTGGTGTTATCTCGAGATCCTGACAACTTAGATACACAATTTCAACGGGATATTGTGCCGCTAATTTTCTGCTACTTTGTGACGTTTAAACTAAATTTGCTGCTTCACCAGAAAGCTGGACAACCGAAGGTGTGCCAGCTTGATATTAAGCTATCCCTGCCGTAGGTGTTATCTCAGGATCCTGACAACTTAGGGACACAATTTCAACGGGATATTTTACCGCTGATTTGCCGCTGAACCATTAGTTGACTGCCGCTTTTTCCGCTGCACCCAGCAGCTGTAAAATTGATCGCGTGATAGCCTAACATCGAACTGGCGCATTTACAATCAGAATTAGGGGATGCTGATGTTTCGGATATTAAATCATGCTATCAATTGATCAGTGTTGATCGCGTTGCGTTAGGAACGTATTGCAAAATAATCATATTTCGGCTTTAAAAGCCATCTGATTTTCCTCTAATTTACCACTTATTTGTTATGCTGAAACTGAATTTTCCGATTCATTGTGAAGCCGTAAATTACGGTCCTAGATCGATTGAAAGAAATCTGAAAGCTTCTCCGACATAATTTCCTGAACAAGGTTCCATTCATGCATTAATATCCAACAGTTTCCAAACGCTACTATTTTGATATTTCATATGATACCCTCAATTTACATATCTAAAATAATTGAGACACGAAAAAAATTTCAAAGCTATACTTCTTATTGCACGCTTGGGCATTGGCGCTGGGGGCTAACGACAAAATTTCGGCCAGAGTGATTTTGGCAGGATTTTAATACCGGGCCCCCTGACATAAGAAAACCTATGTCGGAGTAGTAAGGTATTAAATTCTGGCCAGTGTGATTCTGGCAGGATTTTAATACTGGATCCCCTGGCATAAGAAAACCCATGTTTTAGGGGTCGCGTATTAAATTCCGGCCTGTGTGATTCTGGCAGGATATTAAGAGCAGACCCACTGATATGACAGAATGCATGTTGAAAGGGTCAGGTATTAAATTATATCCCGCGTAACGCAGTGCTAAATATCGATTTTATGTAGTAGAAGTTATTACTACGTTTGCGGAAAACTAAGCTTGGTTAGTGCAGGCTGTTGAAGTCGCCAATATACTCGTTCAACGTTGCTGACTGTGGCTCCATAGTACAGATATGTTTTTATGCCCGTACAGAGACTAGCACAACTGAGATGTTAGCTATATCTTCATGAAATCAATTAAAAAAATTTTGAATAAAATTCTGCTAGTGTAGAAAACAAGTGCAAATGTGCCCGATTTATTTTAGAACGATTTTGCGACAACATAAACTTCAAAAAACAGAAAAAAGCTAAATCTTACAAAGAAAGCAACGTAGGCCAAAAATAAAAGTTTTGCGGGTTTCCTAAAGAGATAATAAATATTAAAGCGCACTAACATAGAGGATATGATTCACTTTTAAACATAACATTTATTTCTCATATTTTGGATGCATTATGATAAAATGGAAGGAAAAAATTTCAAACATATTACAGCACGTCAATGATATTTATACACTGAAAGAAAAATTTACTGGATTCAAGTAAATTCATTTACTTAAATACCATTTACTAAAAACAAGAAATTCATTACTTGAATGAAAAAAAATTTTCTAGTATTCAGTAAATATATTCTTGGAATACGTAAATCTAAAAAACTATAAAAAATGTTATAGGTACAAGAATTTTTTTTCTTGAATTATGCGATTACTACATCCAAGTAGAATTATTGCAAAGTAAACTATGTCACGTATGCGATTACTACATCCAAGTAGAATTATTGCGAAGTAACTATTACTTGATTCAACATAATTTCAGGATAGAATAGTACCAATAAAATATTTTCTTAAGAACTAGTATACATATTTACTTGTATCAAGTAAATATGTTCTACTTCTAACATTATATTTACAAGAAAAAAAAAAATATTTACTAGTCCTCAAAAACATTCCCTCTGAAAAAAATGTTATAGTTTCAATTAATATTTACTTGATTCCAACTAATTTCATGCTAGAATAGTACCAATAAAATATTTTCTAAAAACTAGTATACATATTTACTTGATTCAAACTAATTTCATGATAGAGTAATACCAATAAAATATTTTCTAGAAACTAGTATACATATTTACTTGTATCAAGTAAATATGTTCTACTTCTAACATTATATTTACTAGAACAAAAAAAATATTTACTAGTCCTCAAAAACAT